>JACTOM010000936.1:3614946-3651401 GCA_015832385.1 Elymnias hypermnestra | reverse complement strand
TAATTTGAATTGAAATATATTAAACTAACATGATATTGTAATGATGATGATAACAAAAAAAACAGAATACCCGACTGAGTTTGTTGTGGGCTCTTCTCGGATCGGGGCGCGAAGGAACCCTCGTAACTTTAGATTTTAAGTCGTTCTGGAGTATCATCATCAGACGTACATTAGAATTAGAGTGTGGAAAGGAAAAGAAAAAACAAAAATTTGACGATTCAAAAGTGCTGTAATATGCCTACTTGAATAAAGATATTTTGATTTGATTTGATTTGAAAATTAAAACGTTGACTACCGCAAAGCGTAAAAATTTACTCTTCCATTTTTCCCTAACGCGCCAAAAGAAGTATAACTTCAATAAGTTTTAATTATGTGTGTGTGTTACTTGAAAAAGGTTGTAAAAGAAAGAAAACGAAGCTTAATAACATCTACAGTTTATAACCTTTTAGTAGATTAAACTAGCAACAATATTGCATAAATCGTAATACGATATATATTGTATACTGTACGAAATTCAAAAACAACATTTTAATTATAAATTATTGATATGTTATTGTTGATTGTCATTATTAAACATTGTCGTAATTTTTAAATAGATATGCGAACTTTTTGTTGATACGCATGGCGAATCACAAATTTATCTATGAACATTAATTAGTCTGTGACGCGGGGTGATGGGGTAGAGTTTCGCTTTTTTTGGTGTTTCGTTAAAAAAAGATAACAGTAGGAAAAAGGGATTACAATCGTGATAAATAATTAATTTTGTATAACTAAGGTTTATAGTTATTAACGAGCTTTGATTGATAAGTAATTGTTTATTTTAAACAACATTAAGTGTCACAAAGTTTTTAGAAATATTCTTCCGCCAGTTTCGTTTGTGTCAGGCTGTGATTGGCCAGTGTCGGGGTTCAACAAGCACCGTGCTCGGCTGTGATTGGCCAGTTAAGAGTCGCGTGATTCAGTTCGTCGACAATTTATAGTTTGTTATATAACCTCGTCTGTGCCTTCTTTGATGTGAATTTGTGTATTCGACAATATGTTTTACATATCACATAACGAACAGATAAAGGACAACAGCAACGTAGCGTCAAGACTACGGCATCGAAAGGTAGGTGGTTCGTCATATCTTTAGCGGTGATGATTGTTACTACTCTACATATATTCCGTATATCAACAAGCAATCTACCATCCGATTCTGGTGATTTTTTTAATAATTCTAGGGATATCCGACCCGGACAAATCCCTCTTATATTTGGTCTGCGATTGGATGTTCCCGATAATATATATTCTCTACTTAATAAAATATTAATCAACCAAAAAAGTTGGTGAGGTTTTCGTTTATTGTTTACTTAGACGAATTTTATATCGCAAGCAAGATAAAGTAGTAGGGTACTTTTTGTACATTTAAAATCTGATATTAAGGAGTATCATTAAATTTGTTCACTTTAAATAAACTGTAAATTCAATAATACGTATTTGTTTACTTTCATGATTTTTTATGTATTTAATGACACTTCATAATATCAACTTTTAAATATTACCCCACTACTTTAAATAAAATTACATTTACACTTAACAAAAAAATATATTAATTCTAGGGTTATCCGGGCTTGACGTAATCCCAGTATTAAAACCTCCGGATAGTTATAAAAAAGGGAAAAGTGCATGCGTACAAAGTACACATGTCAGAAGTGAAACTTCTTTAGCAAACGAATGTTTAAGTCTTGTTTATATTTATACAAATGTAAAACTTTAGATTTCCGAGACTTAGCGGGAGGGAAAAAGGAAAATTGTCATTAAAATATTAAAAATGTCGATAATTAATACAAATAATTTAATGAAATCTAAAATGACGAAATGTAAAGAAAAACGCCATGTGTTTTTTGTCAATATTAAATAGTGAAGTATTTCATTTTATATTTGTGAAAAATAATATATTAAGTGATTAAAACTACCTAACCTTCCACGAATTCGCATAAAAAACGCTTCACATATTCGTGACGCTAATCACGCGTTTCACCTGTAAAACTTTTACCCTGTTTGCGCATATACTCTGCCGCTTCTGTGAATCTTTAGTCGGTTTCAACCGGGACACCAGGGAAGATTGTGAAAGTTGAACCTCCGGTAACTCATTCTTGGATGAAGAAGGTTCCGCTGGCTTTTAGTGGGTATTACAAGATCTTTTACCCTTAGAGTACTACACTACTTCATGGGTCGGGGTTTCTCCATAAATGCGTTTGTAATGCGTCAAAATGAGATTGAATCTCTTTTGTTGTCATTTTTGAGAAATAATTATGTTGAAGCGTCTGAAAAGACGAGAGATTATATCAATATTTTAAAATGCCATTGTATTAAATGAATTTATTCACTAATCTCTTATTACAAAGGTTTTTATTACATCACAGATTGGTCGTTGAAATTTAACTGTGTATAATTATAGCGCGTTTCAATTATTTCTTCCTTTATACAAAATGATGTCTTGCTGTGTTGAAATATTCGACTTAATTAGGCATTGAAATTATATTTTATTATTTGCAAGAGACCTAACCCGGATTCGCACGGGTATTTAAGCATGTTAAGCTACATATTTTGTCCTTAATAGGATCTCTCAGTGATGACATACGGTTCTGAGACGTGGTCGCTGACTATGAAGTTCAGAGTCACCCAGCGTGCGATGGAGAGGGCTATGCTCGGAGTTTCTCTACGTGATCGAATCAGAAATGGAGAGATCCGTAGTAGAACCAGAGTCACCGACATAGTCCTACGAATCGCGAACCTGAAGTGGCAATGGGCGGGGTACATTGTCCGAAGGACCGATGGACGTTGGGGTCGAAGGTGCTGGAGTGGCGACCCCGCACCGGACGGCGCAGTGTAGGCAGACCCCCTACAAGGTGGGCTGACGACATAAAGAGGGTCGCCAGTAGCCGCTGGAGCCAGGCGGCGCAAGATCGGGCCTTGTGGATGTCATACGTGAGACCTATATCCAGCAGTGGACGTCCATCGGTTGAAGCAACGACGACGTCGACGAATAGAATCTCATGAGCATGTTGCGTCGAAAACGGGAACTACCGTACTGAAATCTACTATTTCTGTTATAATTCCTGAAATATTTGTTTAACTTATGGTGTATTAAATCATAATTATGTTCAAAAAATGCTTAAAACATCTGACATAAGAATGAATACTATCCGTCCGTATAATAATCAAGATAGCGATTAGAAGACAAATCGGGTAAAGCCAGTTATCCCTTAAAGATAGGTATATGGCATTGCTAACTTTATTGTAGACCAAGACCTAGAAAAGAGGAATATCCTATTATGCATTGTTTTGTTATATCTCTAAAGTGTTAGGCAACGTTTATGATAAAATCAGATGATGATTGATTTTCGTACACTTGCAATTATTACTGTTATATTTCAAGCAATTTACATAAAATATTGACAAATTATTCATGACCCGCGTAGAATACCGATAATAAGTCTACTATGTCGTTATAGATTTTACGTAGAATATCCGGCATTAGTCAATTTCAAAATACTCTACACGTATTGAAAGATTTTTTTCAATCGGTCCAGTAATTTTTAGCTTGATTATTATAAATAGTTAAAAATAAAAACAAAATGCTTATTAGTCTTTGCTCATTGTCAACTGCCTCTTGGGTCCTGGGTTTGAAACCGGGTCGGCCTAATTCAAAATCGATATTGAGTTTTCTGTTAAGATTTCCTAATATTTGGCCGAAGTTGGGAAGTTGGCGGTGTGATCCACCCCCGTGCCTCGGAGAGCACGTTAAGCCGTCGGTCCTGAGTTTGATCTCTCTCCCGTCGTGTCTGATTCCCGTCACATCGGACTGTGAAAGTGAAGGAATGTATACTATGGCTGCTAACCCGCAGTGGAATAGCGTGGTGGGTCTATACTCTAAAAACCCTCTCTATCGCGAGTGAGGAGGCCTCTGCCCAGCTGTGGGACGTTAATGGGCTGCTACTTACCTTTTTTTAAATTCAAAATGCAAAACTTTCTTCTATAATATAAGAGAAGAGGTTTATTTGTAATACTCTCCTTTCGAATCATGTTCCTGTGGGCTGTGTTCTCTTTAAATTCAAATATATCTCGGCAACTGATGTTATTAAAACTTTAAATGTAAAAAATACAGGCGATATATGGGGAATGTCAGTTAAAGTTGTTCTTCCAATTATTGACTGTATTAGCTCGTACCTAGCAATCCTTTTCAATAATTGCATAGACTCTGGCATTTTCCCTGATCTTATGAAACAAAGTAAAGTTGTCCCCTTGTTTAAATCGAGTGATAAATCTGACCGTAATAACTATCGTCCCATTTCTGTGTTGTCAACCTTAAGTAAAGTTTTTGAAAAAATTATGCTCACACAACTACTAGAACATTTTAGTGCCCATAGCCTGTTTCATCCTGAACAATATGGATTTAGAAAAGGTCGCAATACTACTGATGCGGGCGTGTCTCTTTCGAGACACATTTTTGATGCTTGGGAAAAGTCCCAAAATGCATTAGGAATTTTCTGCGACCTTTCTAAGGCTTTTGATTGTGTAGAACATAGCACTCTTTTACTTAAACTTAGTCACTATGGTGTGAGGGATGGAGCACTTAATTTGTTAAGGTCTTATCTTCAAAATAGAATTCAAAAGGTCTTTGTAAACGGTGTTGAGTCGTTAGGATCACCTGTGAAAATGGGTGTCCCACCAGGTTCAATCTTTGGCCCTCTTTTGTTCTTAATATATGTAAATGATTTGGCATACCATGTGAAAGACAAATGTGATATAATCCTATTTGTTGACGACACTTCGTTGCTGTTTAAAGTAGACAGAAATGTAGATAACTATGACGATGTAAATAGTACCCTGTCACAGGTCTCACGTTGGTTTTCTGTTAATAACTTAATATTGAACTCGGCAAAGACTAAGCGCGTTGAATTCGAGTTGCCAAATGCAAAAGAAGTCTGTAAAAACATCAAAATAAATAATAGTCCACTAAAGATAGTTAAATCTACAGTCTTCTTAGGAATAACGTTAAACTCAGGGTTTTAATAGGTTGCCCATATTAAGACTCTGGCAAGCAAACTTAATTCAGCTGCAGTTGCTGTTAGGAAGGTGAGGCAATATACTGATGTTAAAACTGCTAAAATGGTGTATTTCGCTTATTTTCATAGCATTATGTGTTACGGCATACTGTTATGGGGGAAGGCGGCGGACATTGAAACTATCTTCATTTTACAAAAAAGAGCAATACGTGCCATATACCAATTGGGATCTCGCGTTTCATTAAGAGAAAAATTCAAAGAAATATCTATTCTCACAGTACCGTCGCAATATATATTAAATAACATTTTATACATCCGTGATAATATTCATTTATACAGCAAAAGGAGCGAAACACATAATTTTAATACAAGAAATAAACACAAACTTGTAATGCCATATTTTAGAGTAAAAAAGGTTCAGAAGTCATTTGTCGGGTTGAGCATACGCATATTTAATAAGATACCTGAATCACTTCTGGGTTTGCCTCCACATAGTTTTAAGAAGTATGTTAAAAATGTCCTAATAAAAAANGTACGAACCACGCTCTGCTACCAGAATTTGTTCTCGCCGTCGGTTGGCTTTCAAAAGACGCCGCCCTAAAGGCTGGGGCCCATTGCAGCTATAGGGCCAGCTGTCAGCCAATTCGTCGGCGCGGAGGGGATGAGTCAAGGGGAGATTCGAAAGGTGCCGAACGGCTAGTAGGAACTCGCACCTACCTCGAGTCCAGGCGCCCCTCGCCTCGAAGGCGTCGACTCCGGCAGGTGTCTGTTCACGTGGATGTGTGTACTGTAAAGTGTGGTTGTGGGATGTACAGAGTATGTGACCTGCCAAAGCGTCGCGGATGTCCGTGATCGGCGACACTGGTTTACTCTTCTGTCCCTGGCTCCAATGGAGGGAAGTCTGTTGCGTCCAACGCGTCGAGGATTTTCCCTATATCCTCGAACCAAAAGACGCGTGGGATCCCGCACTTCCTTCCGCACAAAAACTCAAAAATCTCGCGACGGCCCTAGACCGCGGCCGTCCTCAAAGAGCTTCCGATTTGAACCTCTTTCAAAGGATTCTTACCCCACAGATAAGAGATCTCGACAGACTATATCGTGCCTTGCCCACAGAGCAACGATAACATCGTGCGCGAACACACATTGTTACCTACAAAAAAGCTATGTTTAAAGGAGTAACCGTTGAGTTTCTTGCCGGCTTCTTCTCAGCGGAATCAACTTTCCGAACCGGTGGTAGATTTGTTACCAACGGACAGACTGCTGACGATTCAAAAGTGCTTTTTGAGCCTACTTGAATAAAGAATATCTTGATTTGATTTGATACTTTATTGTCTTAGAACTTACACGACATTTAATACTCTAGAGTTCGACTCGAACTGAGATTTTTAAATTCGTTATATCATTTGATTGGATTGACCGATTTCAATAAGTTAAAAACTATTTTTATTGAAACAGCCTTTAAAATCCTAATTTTGATTAATTTGATTATGATTAATAATATGATTTGATTATTGCCGGCACTTATATTAACTTTGAAGATGTAAAAAAGTTGTTACAGTGGCGTAACTACAGTAGTTGGAGATATGGTATCGGGACCTATTTTGTAGAAATGTATACTATCTATACTATTGCAGAATTTTTTTTGGTCTATCTTCAATAGTTTCCTTCATCGCAGGCGACAACAGATTTTCTGTTTCACACCTTGGGTCACATTATTGCATTTTACTTTGGGATGCCTATTTTTTTGGGAAAGTAAGATAGCTTATGTTGTTCAGTGAAAATGCAGCTTTCTAATGGTAAATTAATTTTTGAAATCGGTCCAGTAGTTTTTGTGTGAAAATGGTACAAACATACAAATGTTTCCTCTTTATGATTTTAGTTTAGAAGTATACTCGTGGAATGGTGCGAGTGCTGGCTTTGTTGACAGACGTACTGAATTTGATTTCCAGTAAAATTTAGAACATTTCCTAATCTATCTGGTTGGGAACTGGTGGGCTTTCGGCCTTCGTATTGACAAAGATGTTCCATGAAGCAAAAATAGAGTCTAATACCATTTTGCGGGGATACAATCCTTTATTTTGGACTTGATTTATCATCGAGTGAGTCAGCATAAGAAAAGTCAATCGCTAGCCACGAGATCTCAAATTATAGACAGATAGATTGCACTGTAAGTTAATGTTATGTTCGTCTAGAAATTTCAAATAATACTCGGCCGAGACACAAATACTGGACATTAATCACTCCATTCTTAAGAAGTGGATTCACAGATCTGTGAAATGTCGAACAAGAATATTTTTTATCTTCGCCAACTTCCCAACTTCGAGCAAATATTGAGAAAATCTTAATAGAGAACTCAACATACATTTTTGAATCGGCATGCGGTATCTTATTAGAAAGTGATTGCGGTATCTTATTTAAGATTACTTAGACGATAGAAACGCGTGAGAGTAACCGAATTGCTCTAATTTGAATTGAAATATAATAAACTTGTATGATAATATCTGGTGTCTTATTAGAAACTAATTGTGGTATCGATACTGGTTGCCGTATCTTATAAGAAACTAATTGCGGAAACTTATTAGAATCTCGTGGTGGTGTTATTAGAAACTATTTTCGAGAATTTATTAGAAACGGATTGTAGTATCAGATACTGATTGCCGTATCTTGTTATTTGATTTTTTTTATTTAACTTAATTTACATTAAAATTAACGTTAACGTTAAATTACATTACATTTGTATTACATTTACATTACGTTTACATTACATTTGTATTACATTTACATTACATTTACATTACATTTGTATTACGTTTACATTAAATTTACATTACATTTATATTACATTTACATTACGTTTACATTTAATTTACATTACGTTTACATTAAATTTATATTACATTTACATTACATTTACATTTTAAATATTTATTTCATTTCATTTCATCAACAATTATAGGCAGAGACCTCCTTGTAAATTTAAAGAAAACCTGTATTAGGTATTAGGAACTGTTCCTGTGTCAGGAACTGATTGAAGTATCTTACGAGTCACTAATTGCGGGATCTTATTAGAAACAAAGTGTAGTCACTTATTAGAAAATGATTGCGGTATCTCATTAAATATTGATTGCAGGATATTATAAGAAACTGACTGTAGTGTCAAATTAGAAACAGAATTAGAAAATGTAGAGTCGACTAAATCTCTAAAATACTCTCCCATCTCTAGGTCCGTGTGTATGTTAGATTAGTGGTACATACATTGAAAAGCGAGTTCAAACAACTTTAGTCAATGTGGCGTGATTTATTGACATTGCTGGTAATAAAGGTTTCCAATCCTTTACCTCCTTTTTTACTGGTTTTGTGATATACGGTGCTCTGATGAGACTTAGAGCTAGGTTCAATGGCATAAGGTGTACTTGCTATAAAAGGCCCTTTTACATGATCTCATGTAATGTTTGATGTTATTTCACAATATATTACGAGACTACGTTGAAGTTTATCTCATTTAAACCGTTGAACTTTATAAATTCGACATTGTCTCATTATATAGTCAACGTTATCGTATAATATACTAGCAGACCCAACAGACTTCGTTCTGTCAAAAAGATTTGGAATGTGGCAGCTTTCAGTTTTACAAATACTAAACAAAACACAATCGATTAAATGACACACAGAATCTTTTTTGTTTTGAAACAAAATCTTTACATAACATATCAAACATGAATACATTTTAAACAAAATATAGTAGCATAAATGAATGCCATATTTACATAACCTAGAAATTAATTAACAATACCGTTGCTATAGACAACAGTCTAATAATTCATGTCACAATCTTGTGGATGCGTGGGTAGATGTGTGGGAGTGCGTGGGTGGATGCGTGGGTGGATGCGTGGGTGGATGCGTGGGTGGATGCGTGGGAGTGCGTGGGAGACTGTGTGGAAACGCGTTTATAAGCATTGAAGTGACGTTAGACATTTTGCCGGTCTTTGTGCGCTCGAGTTTTCGTACCAGAAACAATCGAGAGTCCACATAAATTTGAAAAAAAAAATAGTAAAGGGTTGATGGAATTCAAAAAATGAATAGCCTAAAATCTTATACAATTAATTCCGCCTCAAATGGTCATGGTTTCATGCCGATCGGTCCAGTAGTTTTCAAGTTTATCGATAACAAAGAAAAAAAGAGTTGCTTTTATATATATAGGCTTTTACAGCACTTTTGAATCGTGAACTATTGTTTTTATATAATTTCTCAAATAAGACTGATACAACTTAGAATCTAAATTAATCTCAATCGGGTGTATATATAAATTTTAATTTATTTTTCAACATACAAGTATCGAAAACTCGCGCTATATTGAGTGACGAAAGTGCCACATTGCTTCTCGATGAAATAAATGCGTAATTCAGTGCACATGCTTCAAATTGTCGACGCAATTTCTTTTGCTGTGTTACGTTCCATAAGGACTTGTTTTCTTCATTTCATTAAAAATATTTTATTAAGTTTTCGCATATCTAAATTTATTTTAAGGCTTATTTTCCAGCAGCAGTGTTTCCCCAAGACTTCAACATGCAAATGTTTAAGAGGCAATTGAACTTCCACCTCCTCATCCGGCAACGCATCGGCAGCTCCCCCCGTGCTTCAGGTGTCCATGTGCGGTGGTGATCACTTACCATCAGTTGACCCGCCAGCTCGTTTGCCTGTTATAATTATTAAAAAAAGGCTATGATATGATAAATGAATGAGTAAATAACTCGTTACTATTGATTATCAAACTTTCGCCACCAAAGCCACCACAGGCAGGCACGGGACGAAAGTATTGCATTGCCATTCGCGTTTTTATCACGGCACTAGGCCAATTCATTTACGCCCACGCTTTTTTATGTCTAAGCAATCTTTGAAGTGAAGGTACGATTTCTCAATTAGCTTTCTTTTAATAAATCATATCATCACATCATCTGAGAGTTTGTTATAGATATTAAAACAAGTATTCTTAAATGAGTTGTTTATTTTATTTAGTTTACTATTGCTAATAACAATTTTGTTGCTTTTTTTCTAGAATATAAAAAGGATGAAAGCGTTATCGGCAACAAACCAAACAATCAAATGTTTCTGCTTTTATTATGGACAAAGCTGCCCGCTTTGTCGTCAGCTGACCGCTGTCACGAGAGGTCACTGACATGTAATGCATCTAATTAAATAAAATGACATCCAACCGGGTTAAATGTTGTTCGTGTAATATTGTTATCAGCGAGGTTCTTGCATTTATGCAGAACAAATTAAAAGTGATGGACGAGGATAGTGTAATAAAAATTTGTAATACGGCCTTCTCATCGGATGAAATTTTCGAGGCAAAGAAACTGTTATTTGAAGCGGTGCCTTCAAAACGCGTGAGGGTTCGAAAAACTGATGACAGGTCAATCAAGGATCTTGAAGATATAATTGAAGTTCTAAAATATACGGACGCGACGNGAACCATTAGGCGTAGGGACTTGAAATTTGGTAGCAATATTCCTTTTGACGAACAAAGGTCAGCTAAGAACGGATTTTACAAAATTCACCCACAAGCGGGGTTGCGGGGGTATTATACGTATGTTTCTTATTTGTAAAATAATTTACCTAAATTAACAAAAGAGATTCCACCCAGACGAAGTCGCGGGTTCAGCTAGTATAATATATACCTAGATGTTGTCTATAGTAGGATCGCATCAGCTTTATACCTAAACTTAATATACATGAAGTATTTTATGTACTTACGTATTAATACCACCGCAAATACAGATATGACGATTTTTAAGGTTAGGTTAGTTTTGCTGCGTTTGCGTTTCCCGGAGAAAAAAAGTTAAAAAAGCTAACCTAATCTTTAAAAATATCAGTTTTTAAGGTTAGATTAGTTTTTGCTGGGTTTGCATATTTCCCAGGGACAAAAAAGGCTAAAAAAATCTAACCTAACGTAACCTTAAAAATCATCATGTCTGTATCATCAGTGGCGTTAATACGAACCGTATTTTATTATATAGATTTTATAAATTTAAAAACAATTTGATATATTTATCTAAACACAACATTTTTTATTTACATTTAATTCTGTTAGACGTCGTAACATGTGTTTAATCTGATATCTTTTATCAGATTTATGCATAGCAACTACAATAACTTTGAACCTAGCACCAAAGTGCTTTAGCTTAGAAAAGCGAATGAAAATTGGTTGATATTAAGATATTTATAAGTCCTATGGTTTAGAGTAAAACAATCAAATTTTAGTTTAGGAAAGTCAATCGGAAATCCATTTCTTTATATTTCTATGACTTAGAATATAAGCCTAGTGCATTTTAAATTAGAAAAGCCCATCCAAGTTGACGTGCCTAAAAATTATTTTTATATTTGTAAGTGTTCGCGACTTTTTTCCCTTTTAATTTGTAAATCTATTTTTCCCTTTAATTCAACTAAAATTGTTAAGTGATATTGTTAAACATCGTTCGTTGTATAATATATTTTGCTGTAACTTAGAGTCCGATATTTATAAGTATGTATATAATGTTTGTAGCTATAGCGTATACACATATCTGTCATCTCTAAAAATTGAATTATTTTTGTAATNTCATTTATCCTGAAGCTTACGAAGGGGCTCACAGTTAGGTATAGTTTTAAAGTAAAGATTTTAAGTTTAGTAAAGCCAGTAAGAATTAACACCAATATAATAATCGTGTAATATATTAAGAAGCAGGTGTTGCTACTGGAATTATAAAAGGATCAGGAGAAGCAGGCTGCTATGGATGAGGAAGTAATTTTGTTGACACATATTAATCTAATCTCCGACGCTCAGATAATTGATTAAGCCATATATCATTTTAGGGATAAAAGAGGGAATATGAAGCTTTCTAAGGGTTTCGTTGAAAATATTCTTAATTCTGATATTCTTAACAATGCGTTATTTAAAGTCATCGTCAATTGATTAGTAATAAAGCTATTTGTGGTTCAGAAAGCTAATTCTACTGAGAAGTAATTGCTCAATTAACTTAGTACTTACTTTTATACTATATACATATATATTAAAAAATGATATTTATACAGCTCAATGGCACAAATTCACAGTGGATTTAGATTCAAACGTCTGAAAGTCCAATATCTTTATCATTAAGAACGCCCTTGCTTTGTTTATTAAATTTTGTTAAAAGGCAAATCTCATCAACGTTAAACAAGATTGTTTGAATTTGTGGTACTAAAATAGTAGGCTGTTTCTTTTTATTAATAATATGGCGAATAAATATATCATTGTTCTTATTAATTGTATATTTTTGTAAAATTGAAACATTTTCTACGCTAGCTGTCTTACCCCCAACAATATGCATTCTTACAACAGATTTAGCTTCATTATATTATATAACTTTTTCATCATAATTGTAACGTAAGTACCTACTTTCGATGCTATTTTGAGTGAAGCAAGTGCCACATTATCGTTGCATGTCGGCTTATATTATATGTCAAAAAAAAAGACAATATGTTTTGGTGCGTCGTTAAGAAATTATAATTCATTAGAATTTAATTTCTTTAAAATAAATTATTAGGTTGCGCATATGTAAGCTTATTTTTAGACTAACTTTCGATTTAGGTCTGATGAACCATGACTAAGGGATGAATGTATGGCATTGCTAACTGCGTCTTTATCGCCCTCGCCGAAGGCGTCCGGTACAATACCAACATCATCATCAGTTTTACATTTGTATTGTCATAGTTTCCTTAATTTTTATTTATTTCATTTTGCTAGGAAGTATCATCAGTATGTCTACGAGATTTTGGTCAAAAGCAATCTGCTGTTGTTAATTTTTAGCTTAACAATCTTAAATTCTAAGCAAAAAATTTCAACTTGAAATATTCAACTAGAAGCCGAGAACAAAATGTGATATCCCGCGCGGTTGTAAATTTTATGTATGCGTATTTATCACGAACACGTCCTGCCACAATCTCTGTTGGAATATACGGGCATTCATATCCATTTAACCCGCTGTTATAACAAATAGGAATCACAAAACTATTGGTAAAGATCTAATACTAAAAGAATAAGAATTTCAGTTTTGAACAACCCAATTATCGAGGAAGGATATGAGCTGTATCATTTCATATAACAACTGAATGGGGCATAGCATTAATTCGAGGTAATGCGCAAATAGCTTCAATTGCATACGCTTATATAGTTAAAATGTTAAAAAAGTTCATGATATATGTGCGTTAGCAGAGGTCCTGCATTCATTTCCCAACAAGACAAATCAAGCATCAGCTGATGGAAGGCTTCTATCGTGGTTAGTTACGACTCTACCACTTTTTCCGCTGCGAAATGCCTTTACGCTCTCCGATCAGACAAAATCTAATCGGGAGTGTGGGACTCCTTGGTAATAAACCAGAACACCCACTAATACCTTCGCCAAATTTAAATGGACTACCAGAGGATCGATAGACGCAATCTACCCAGGTACTCCAGAAAACTCTGGCTGGGAAACTTAGGGAGAAGGCAGTTGAAATGCAAATGACGTTTTACATTCTTCCATATATATATGTCGGAGAATAAGAAAGAACGGAGAAGCATAAAGCACAGGGGCGTAGAGTTCTCCGCCGACATCGCTATTAATTGGATCCATTATTTAATTTCTTATTCTGTGGGCGTTCGTGGGTAATGTTGATGCAATCAAAGACTTAATTAATTAACTCGGATTATAATGTTTAATCACTTAATGTTCCCGATATCAATTTTCACAAACTCATTAACACTAATAGCTGGTAACGCGACAGTTTCAATAGTCGACCACTTCGGCCGACTGCCACTCGAGAACTGCCGAGAGACGGGCCGGACTGCCACTTATTGGCTCTGCCCCCACGCCGATATAAAGATGGCGCCAGCGTTCTACAGACTATTACACATGGACCAGCGATCCACAGACTCTTGCACTCCGAAATATATATATCGCCTTTTCTTAACAGTTTCGCAGAAGACCACTGCTCTCCACTTCCTTTCGCTAGTGAGCATTGCGACAACTACACCCTCCAGCGAAACGTCTCTGATCAGTTACTCACTTACAAAGACGACGTGCTAAATAAAATGTGTTCCGGTACCAGGTACTGCGATGTTAAATGCTGAGTAGAAACCATAAGGGATTACGGAGAGGCTCTACTCCATCAGCAAGACTTGCTATAACCTTCTTTAGGATAATCAAATTAGTTCTTTCTCTCTCTTATATGTGTCAAAACGAAGTAGCGTTTGTTACTGGAATATCCTGCGGTATATTTCTAATCCAGTGCACTGTAACAATCGACTAAATTGGTATCCGATGCATCTTTGATATATGAGATTCAGAACAGCAGCGTAAATCAAGCTTCTCTCACCTTCGCGTATTTTAAAATCTGCTGAAGCACTTGCGGCACATTTCACGGATTAACTTGAAGATTTATTGTGATAATCGCATAATTTTAAAATATGGAGAGACCGTTGGAAATAAAATATAGAGTCAGATAGATTTCTTAGTTTATGAACACATGTTTGTCATCTGTAGATGATATCCTCGCATTTTTGCAAGCTATTAAATTCATTCTCATGTGTTATTTTGTTTCTGGTTGTTTTGGTTACATACTACGATGGAAATATGCTATATTTTGATCCAGTTACATAGAGTAATTGACAAAGTGTAGCATGTTGATAGCGTGGTGGTATGGTATGGTATGAACTCCTTAACTTTGAAATTAGTAGCTTCATGTATTGACACTTCTTTCTCTGGAAAATAGGTTTATTTAATTCGACGTAATGTCGGCAGCCTGTCTGTTTTTTACAGGATATCCTTATGGGAATGTTCTCAGGATCTGTATAATCCAATACCAGAATTTCCACCTTTACATTGTACACCTCCAAGCTATTCGCACGAAACGGTTTAAAACTCTTTCCAGATCCATACTGTGGCATTCTTTGCCTTGTTTTATGTTCCCCGAATCCTGCAACCCTAATCATTTCACGACAAGGGTCAATAGTTACCTTTTAAGAGAGTGCGTACCATCTTTGAACTCATCATAGCTTTCCATCAGGCGTGATTAAGATCAAGCGCAAACTCATCGTGAGTAAATAAATAACACAAAAAATTACTCTTCATCGTATAGTGAGACATCCAAAGAATACGTGATTGATCCTCAGATATCCCGGATGAGTGCGAATGATAGTCCAGTGTAATGTACTATAACCATAATGTCAATGTAAATGTCATGTCAATGTGAGTTAATAAATCAGTCTTTAAATTACAAGTGGCGCAGATTAGTGGAATCATTGTCGAAATCAACTAACATGCCTTTCGGGAAATTACACGAATTCGATATTCACGGGCGCGCTAATAACATTTCATTTTGTTAAATGAGATAAGACACGAGTTACGCGTAGCTGTTCTCATGATACACGTGGGCGCTGCCATTTACGAGCTCATGTGCGACTTCTGTTCGCCGGAGCACCCTGAAGAGAAGGAATTTGAAGAATTGGTGGCGTTAGTACGTAGTCATCTGGAACCAAAAAGGTCGGAAATAGCCGAGCGGCATGTATTTCAGCAGAGGCGACAGGCGGAGTGTGAGAGCGTGGGGGTGTTTCTACAAAAGCTAAAACATCTCGCCGCGCACTGCAATTTCGGTGCGCTTCTAGAAGAGAACATCAGAGATCAGTTCGTATCCGGATTGCGCAGCGAGGAGATGCGCTCCCGCCTGTTCGCGGAACCTACGTTGGATAACAAGAAGGCGCTGGAGCTGACGTTGGTCTTGGAGGCGGCCGAGCGTCACTCGGAGATCGCAGGGCTCGGGACTCGAGCATGGAATCCCACAGACGGCAGCGAGTCGGTTACAGAGGTATGCCGTGCGCCTCGCCGCCTACGATTTTGATATAGTTTTCATAACGACGGATAAAAATGGTAACGCTGATGGATTATCTCGCTTACCGTTAGCAATAAATAAAAGTAAAACTGAAAATAAAGTATCAGAGGCTACTTATTTGCATTATCTCGAAGATAGCTTTCCTATGAGTCATAAGGATGTCGCGAAAGAAGCTGAAAAAGATATAATGTTGTGCAGAATTTATTCATATATTTTCAGTGGCTGGCCGGACAGAGCGGAATTCGAAAACGAGAAACNCCCATTTACATTTGTAGGATTGCCGCAGGAATCAAAACTCAATTCAGTATTAATACATCAATTTATTTCTCGTCAATAATACATCAATTCTGTCAACTACCCTTTTTCCATCTCCCCACTCTCCCTTGTTTTTTCTTCTGACAACATTCTTTATTATCTATTCTTTTCTTCCAAAATATTCTTACCGGCCAAGCTTTTACATTCTCACCTCTTTCGCGATCGTTAAACCATAATATGATATTTAAAAAGTAATATTACCGATTAATTTTATTGAACCTTACACATTCTAATTTGCAAAAAACGGAATCTTGAAAGATGTCAAAATCCTTTCTTAAAAACATTTGCATATCACATTGACACTAGCGTCATCTGCTCTTTGTAGGTGTTACGAACCCGCAACACGCAGTTCGGTGTTGAACAGCAAGAATTTATTGAAATTTTAGAAACTCCTCGTCGATTTTCCATGAGACAATTAATTTCGGAAATATGCTTGAACAAAGAGTAAATGACCCATTTTCAGTCAAAGTCCGATGGCTGAGCGAGAAAAGGACGTATCGAGACTAAAAAGAAAACGAATTGTAGCTGAAAGCTGAATAGACAGCCTTTTCAATCCAGTTAGTCGTTAACCTAGAAAATAATTTTACCGTCGGTACCCCAAAAATTAAATCGAAAAAAATAGTTTCTTTCTTATCGTATTAATTAAGTTTGCGAGATAGGTGTTACTCAAAATTTTTTTATAAAAGATACAGCCATTTGAATAATAGTTAAAATTTTAGATGCTTGAATTTATTCCTGTAGTTCAGTACAGTTCAGTAGTCATCGGTCTTGTTTTTTTATAAACAACAATCGTCGTTCTTGCTTCAACTGATGAACGTCCACTGCTGGACATAGGTCTCACGAAATGATGCCCACAAGGCCCGATCTTGCGCCGCCTGGCTCCAGCGGCTACCGGCGACTCTCTTTACGTCATCGGTCCACCTTATAGGGGGTCTTCCTGCAATGCGTCGTCCAGTGCGGAGTCGCCATTCCAGCACCTTCCGGCCCCAACGATTGGCACTTCAGGTTCGCAATTAAACAACAATGTGAAAGAGTAATAAATAAATTAAAAGAATTAATAGATTGCCTTTTCATGCAAGGTCGACACGTTAGTTAGGCTATATGTGAAAAGTGAGTATAAATACTCACTACAAATCCCCAAAAACATTCCCAGAAAATTACATTTAGAGTCCTCGCTTCGGGGATTTGCGCGGCGGACCTCTAATTTGCGATGATAAAGGTCCGATCACACTGACATTCCGGTTGCTTATATTATTAATAAAATAAATACTATATGAAAAAGTTGTGGTATAAAAGATGTTGTGATTAAAATCGAGAAAGGTATGTTTAGTATTCGTTTGGGTACATGAGAGAATGAATGAAAGGAAACTGACAAAAAGGCTTTATGAGTCACGATCGAATGGAAAAATGCGAAGGGGAAGACGAAGGCTAACAATGCTGGACCAACTCCAAAACATTTTAAGCAAGGGCCAGGTCAAGAGTACCCTAAACCGACGAACTTGTATGAAAGGTTTAATGAGAATGAAAAAAGCAAAGGAGACATGCTAGGATCGTGGCAAGAGGAAGGACGTCTCTGGCTACCCCGAAGGGAATGAGGCGTGATGCTATGTATGCCTGTATATGTAATTACCTTTTTAAGTTAAGACTTCTTTATGCATGCTAGACTTAGAGTAAGCTGGTGAATGCGTGACGAGGGCGTTACGAGGGAGTTTAAAGAGAGGTATACTACAAGTTAGCGGAGAGAGTTACGTTTCTCGTAGGATATTTCACGAGTTTGTCATGTCTAAATATGTTGCAATTATAAGTTAGTCGATCGTTGGACTATGTTCAACATTGTTAAATGGTGGAGGTAGATTATTAATGATTGTCACCTGTTTACGTGCTATCAATAGAACCACCCGACTTATTCGTTGGATTTAAACAGTGGATGGTTCAGGCTCATATTTAAAAGAAACTTTTAGTAAAAAATATTAAGAGGTAAATTAGACAACATTTTTTTTTAATAGACTAGACTTTTATTGTAATAGACCGTGACGTCAGTTGGGGTGACGACTAAATATGAATAAAAAATGCGTCGAATATAATAAAAATAACAATTGCGCTGTCCCTTAGAAACTATTCCCACCTGTCAATCATTACGTCCCGTCGTTCACAAATCAAATTATATATTTTTTTATTGCGGATAGTTTAGCGGTTGACTGTGACCACACCTGATGGTAAGTGATGATACAGTCTAAGATGGAGGCGCGCTATTCTGGTAAGGGCTGATATACGTCTTATGGTATCTACACAGCAGCGTACCGGAACACAAATCTCTTTGTTTGGTGACACATCTTTACTGGTAGGATGGTAATTAGCCGCGGCCGAAAAGATTGACTTTAATGTGGACAGGGTCTTACGATAACCTGAAAAACGTTAAAAATTACCAGTGGACAGCTCCCTTGGCGATATCCCGGTATCCGAGTTTAGGAATCCGAGTGATCTCGTCTCGAAATTAAATTTTGTTAGATTGTTCCTGAATGCCTCTAGGGCTTTAAAGTATATTCAACTTCGGTTTCAGTTTTTATATAGAAACTACTACTTCGGTTGATTGGAAATTAAAGTTACTTCTCGTCATCACTAGATGGTGATATTGGTTTACAATGCAGTGCCATGAGACTAAATAAAAAGGTAAGCTCCCACTGCTGAATATAGGCCTTCTCACTCATATGATAGAGGGTTATTAAAGCATAAACCCACCACGCTGCTCCACTGCGTGTTGGCGGGTATAGTGCACAAATGCACTCTCTATTCCTCCACTCTCAACTTCTAGTCCGATGTGATTTAACGTGCTCTCCGAGATAAGGCAGTTGAACACACCGAGAACTTCCCAAATTTAGACAAATATTCAGAAAATCTTAATAAAACCTATATATTTATTTTTAAATTAGCCCGCTTTTGTATGTAGCTGAATATGCTTACCACTAGACCAATGAGGCAGTCAAAAAGATGAGTAAAGATGGTGATACTGGTATTTTACACTGCAGTGCTATGAGGCAAAAGAAGCTTACCATTACTAATATGATATATGCGAAAGTAACTCAATCTGTCCAGATTTCACGGAAAAACTAAATAAAATTTGGTATAAGAAAGAAAGAAAACTCCTTTATACCACGTAATGTAGGTATGTGGCTTACAAATACTACATGTATGCTAACGATAGTATACCTTACATTAGGATGAACAGGCCAACAGCTCAGGCCAGGCCACTTGTCATTAACAGATGGCGCTGATTTTCAGCTCCAGCCCTTTGGTGATATCACGGTATTCTTAATTCGAAAAAATTCATAATAATTTAATTCGATCTATATAACTGTAAAACAAATTATAACCTTGAAGTACTGAAAATTCCTTACTACTGCTATTTTGTAAACAACTTTTGAGAATAAATAAGTGGATAATTAGGCCTAGATAACAGATAGGTCGACTTTGCAGCCTTCATAGATTTCCTGGTTTTGCAACAACAATATTTTTAGTTTAATTAAATATGACTTTCTACCGCCTATATTTTTAATTGAATAATGTTCCAATATCATGTCTATAGATAGTCTATAACCTGATGAAGGACATAGGCTACTTTTTAAAGCAAAAGCAGGGATGGAGGCATCGTCATTTTTAGAGCTAGAAGCTTGAAACATTTTTTTAGGCTTATGATTCGGTTTAAATAAGTATGACTTGCAAAGCCTTCGTTGATTGGAATTTGAAGTTACATCTCGTCAACACTAGATGGTGGTACTGGTATTTGACATTGCATTACTATGGATCAAAAAGGGTTTTATAGAAATAGTTTTGTTTTGTAAAAAGGGCAAATTTGTTTAAATTCCCACTCCAAGAAAAATTGGAGGAATACCAACTCTCACCGTAAAGTGAATTTGAAATAAGCATAATATATTTATTTATCTATATTTAACTTAGTCAGTAGTGTTTGGGACTTTATAAGCAATAGGTTTTATATAATTACGTTGTGCTTTGTATGTACTTAAAATCTTTTTGGGTAAAGTTTTGCTTGGGCGTACGTCTTTGCCGGTAAGGTGGTAAATATCTAGATCCTACCAATCCTGACTCAAATTAGAAAATGTAGAGAGAAGAAATGTAACCTTTCATGGCAATTTTTATCAGGAACGAAGTCGCAGGTTAAATCTAGTATTATATGGACATTTCTGCGTTACTTATAAGCAGTTTGTAATTGCTATAGCGTTGGAAAGCAATAAATACTTTTCAAGAACAGCTGCTGCGTATATTGATCGCCGTAAATTATTCTAACTCGAAGCCAAAGTGGCGAGCGCGGGTTTCTGCAATAAACCACATCATGAAATAGCTGCCCTGATATAGTCAGTCAGTGACGGTAGCTGGTGATAGGACTTACATATATACATAGGCAGAGACCACGTCCTTCCACTTGCCACGAGCTTTGCATATCTCCCTCGCTTCTTACACTCTCATTAAACCTTTCATACAAGCTCGTCGGTTTAGAGTACTCTTGATCTGGTACTTCTTTAAAATGTCCTGGATTTAGTCCAGGAACGTTAGCCTTGATCATCCACTTCCAACCTTCACTCTTGACTCGTAATTCCGTTTTTATAAGTTTCTATTCAAAACCATCTAAGCATACCTTTCTCAATTTTTGTCACTACATCTTCTTTTATGCTACAACTTTCTCTTATCACGCTATTTCTTACTTTGTCCCTTAGTTTCAACCCACTCATACTTGTCAACGCTTTCATCTCTACCGCATTTATTTTACTGCCACATCCACCGTTAACGACCTGTTAACGTCGATATTTTCACATTTCAAATGCATTAATCTTCTAGATTGTAAACTACCCAAAAACTCCATTTGAATAAGTGTTTCGTGTTTCTGAAAATACGAGATGGTCCATTTCCTCTGGACATTCGCATATAACTTATGGTTTGTCATATGTCTGCGTCGGATTCCAGTATTGTATGAGATAAAATTTATTACAGTGACAAAATGTTACGCACTATTATGTTATATTATTTTGATTAGAAAAATATATATGTATACATGTATATGTATATAGTATATACATTGTTGGGAAGGGATTAGGGTTCAGACAAATCCCTCCAGGTTTAGTGGACTGTATGGTGTTCTTGAGTCTTTGGTGCTTTGATTTTTGAGGGCTCGGTGCTTGAGTCTTCAGTTTTCAGGATCAAGGTTTGGTTCTTCGGTCGTCAGAATTCAAGCTGTAATCGTTCGTTATTACAGCTTGTGTCATGCGCTTAGCAAGGATCTACTCCGGTCGAGAGTCTAAGCGAATGTGTAAATCTGGGGAAGATCTTTTATTAATTTTTAGTTTGGTTCTTATAATAAATTATATTTCCTTTTTATATTATGCTCGTCATAATATGGTAATTTTCTTTTTATAATTTTATCGTTTTGCAATAGTAGTCTGCATGTGCACTTTTTTGTTGTATACCATATTGTTGTTTCCTTTGATTAGAATGCTACTCACCTTGTGTTAATGTAAATATATTTTTTTACCGTGAACCGGATAATAAATTCTATTGGAAACCTAATAAATAAATACAACTCCTCTCCCACCCGGCACATATATGCGCTGGTGACGAACGGGAGAGAGGGCGATTACAGGTGCTGAGGTAGCTTCAGGAGGGGGGTCGCCGACGGTTGACCAATCAGAATTAGTCACCACCAGCGACGCGCTAGCCTCTGTACCCCTGTCCGCAATATACATCTAAAGTCTAAACTAATATTATAAAGAGCAGATTTTGTGTTTTTGTATGTTTGTAATATCTTTACAATAACTACGGGACCGATTTCTAAAAATGTTTTCACCATTTGAAAGCTCTGTTTTCATTGAACGACATAGGCTATATTACTAATTAAAAAAATTAGGGATCCCTAATAAAAATGCATTAATATCACGCAAGGTGTGCAAAAATTGGTCACAAAAATACTGTCATCGCGTGCGCTGCGGAAACTATTGATGATAGAACAAAAAATGTCCTACAATATTATAGAACATATTAATATCTACAAACTTGGTAGACTTTTAACTGCCACGAGACCGGTATCTACCTGGGTGAAACCGCGGGACATTGCTAGTATTAGATAAAAGTATTGATTTAGTAAAGGTATTGATGTCAAATTGCAACCTACAATAGAAATCAAATCAAATGCTTTTCTCCGCTGGCTTTAAAGCTTCTTATAAAAGTCGGTACTTTTATAATGGAAATATCAGGATAGTATTTATAGTCAGGAGCCGTCAATTACAATCTTGCACTAAAATTAGATATCTTTCATTTCCTTTGTTTACCATTAGTATACGATTTATTTCTCGTAATTTAAGTTTATCATTTTTAAGCTTTTCATGGAAACTCAATAAAGGTTAATAAAATTTGTTTCATTCGATTTACGACTACAATTTATTATATTACGCTGACTGTTTAATAGAGCGGTTAGTTAGCGGCTATGTCAAGTCTATAAATTGTTCTCAAGAGTCATAACGTATCGTCTCGCTCGTTGGTTCGACGACTTCCAGCCTCCCGAACAAGCCGGCTTCCGAAAAGGCTTTAGCACCATAGACCACATTCATACGCTGCGGCAGGTTATACAGAAGACTGAAGAGTATTGCCGGCCACTTTGCTTGGCGTTTGTGAACTATGAAATAGCCTTCGACTCGGTGGAAACCTGGGCAATATTGAAATCGTTACTGAGATGCCGAATCGACTACCGATATATCCATGTGTTGAAGTGTTTGTATGAAAACGCCACCATGACAATCCGTGTACAGGACCAAAGCACAGTGTCTATCCAATTGCAACATGGTGTGCGACAGGGAGATGTTATCTCCCCGAAGCTATTTACTGCGGCGTTGGAAGACACCTTCAAGCTTTTGGACTGGAACGGATTCGGCATCAATATCAACGGCGAGTACATAACTCACTTGCGGTTTGCCGATGATAAAGTCGTAATGGCAGAGACTCTGGAAGATCACAATACAATGCTCGTTGACCTCTGCATAGTGCCTCAACAGTTGGGCCTTAAAATGAATATGGATAAGACAAAAATCAAATCAAATCAAATCAAAAATATCTTTATTCAAGTAGGCATATTACAGCACTTTTGAATCGTCAAATTATATTTTTTTTCCACACTCCGATTCTAATATACATCTGATGACGGTACTCAAGCTCGGCTTAAAAACTAAAGTTACGAGGGTTCCTTCGCGCCCTGATCCGAGAAGAACCCACAACAAACTCAGTCGGGTATTTTTTTTNTGACATCTTTAGAAATCATGTCGAACATCCATGTTTCGCCCCACCCGGTCACTATTGAGAACTCAGCACTCGAAGTTGTAGACAAGTATATTGTAGACGAGTACGAGGCGCCTGGGACACACGATCCAACTACGTAAGTCCAACTTCGAAAAAGAGATCAACCGCCGAATCCAACTCGGATGGGCAGCGTTCGGAAAACTTCGGGACATCTTTTCGTCTATAATTCCTCAGTGCCTGAAGACTAAGGTCTTCGAATAGTGCGTGTTGCCAGCGATTACATATGGTTCCGAGACATGGCCGCTGACTATGGGGCTCGTAAGAATACTCAGAGTCATTCAGTGGGCAATGGAGAGGGCTATGCTCGAGGTTTCTGTACGTGATCAAATGAGAAATGAGGAGCTCCTAAGTAGGAGAACTAAAGTCACCGACGTAGCCTACCGAATTTCAAAGTTAAAGTGGCCATGGGCAGGGCACATAGTTCGCAGAACCGATGGACGTTGGGGCTCGAAGGTGCTAGAGTGGCGGCCTGGCACCGGAAAACGCAGCCTTGGCAGTCCTCCCACCAGGTGGACCGAAGACATCAGGTGGGTCGCAAGCAGCCGATTGATTCAAGCGGCGCAGGATCGGGCCCATTGGAATTCATTAAGAGAGACCTTTGTCCAGCAGTGGACGTCCATCGGTTGAGACGACAACGACGACTTTGTTCTTTAACCCTTTTCGGGTAAATTATACAGAATCGCATTAAATTTATTGCCAAAAATTTCCAAAGTTCGTACTAATATATATGTCGGAGTGCTATACTCTGTGGAACGCTGGCGCCATCTGTGGCGTGGGGCAGAGTCAATAAGTGGCAGCCCGGCGCGCGTCTCTCGGCAGGTCTCGGGTGACGGCCCACCGGTGCGGTCGACTTTTGAATCTATCGTGTTCCTAGTTATTATTGTTAATGAGGTTGTGTAAATTGATATCGGGAACATTAAATGATTGAACATTATAAATCGAGTTATTTATTAAAGTGTTTCATTGTACCAACAATACCCACTAACGCCCACCGTATGGAAATTATGGATGCCATTAATGACGATGTCGGCGGAGAACCCTACGCCCCTATTCTTTATGCTCCCTTCTTTCTTATTTTCCGACAAAAAGAAAAAAAAATTTGAAAAGCATATGTTTTAGGGATAGAAGTTTTGGTTAGAATAAAACAGGCTGTAGATGAAAATACTTCAAAGAAGAGCGAGACAGCCATATTGAAGGCTAGCTCGTTCTACTATATACGATTGTTAGTCGCAACTTATACCCAATGAGAGCGAATTTTGGTGCGTAAAAGCATTTTTATCAATGAAGCTGATTTGTTGGTGTAAATATGAATTTATTAATAGGGACCAGTAAATTTTGACCATTCCACAGTACTGTAAAAGTTTATTTGAATAATGATTTTTTATGGTTTTGATTTAGGCAATTAGTTAACCTTTCACAATGAAAGAATTAAGTAGAAAAACGACGGATTCATTAATATCTTGTGCATAGCTCGTGGCGATGACAGCGTGACTTATGAAAGGATTCTAAATAATGGATGGTTTGACGAACTTTTGTCTCTACATTGTGTGTTGGTTTGTTTAATTATATATAGGTATTTATTTAAGAATGAATGAATTACTCATCAAATGTTTACTCTACGCTGATGATCAAGTAATACTTGCGTCATCCGCTAATGAGCTTCAGGAGATGCTAAATATTATGAATGAAGCTTTGAAAGGGAAAGGAATGAAAGTGAATGTAAACAAAACGAAAGTTATGCTTTTTGAACGAGATGAATCTATGATGAATGGCAATATTTTGATAGATGGGGAACAAGTGGAAGAGGTGAAAGAATTTGTATACTTGGGATCTAAATTTACAAAAGATGGAACATGTGAAAGTGATATCGAAAGGAGAGTGAATGCAGGGAATATGGTAAATGGTGCTCTGCATGCTTTTATGAATAGCCAGATGGTGTCTCAAAGGGCTAGACTGGCAGTGCATGCTGGAGTGTTGGTGCCAACACTTATGTATGGTAGTGAAAGTTGGGTATGGCAGAAGAATCACAAAAGTAAAATAAATGCGGTAGAGATGAGAGCGTTGAGAAGCATGAGTGGATTAAAACTGAGTGACAGAGTAAGAAATAGTGTGATAAGAGAACGTTGTGGTATAAAAGAAGACGTAGTGACTAAAATTGAGAAAGGTATGCTTAGATGGTTTGGGCATGTAGAGAGAATGAATGAAAGGAGACTGACAAAAAGGATTTATGAGTCAAGAGTGAATGCGAAAGTTGGAAGGGGAAGACCAAGGCGAACGTTCCTGGACCAAATCCAGGACATTTTAAATAACGGCCAGGTCAAGAGTACTCTAAACCGACGAACTTGTATGAAAGGTTTAATGAGAATGAAAGAAGCGAAGGAGATATGCAAGGATCGTGGCAAGTGGAAGGATGTTGTCTCTGCCTACCCCTATGGGAATGAGGCGTGATGCTATGTATTATGTAATAATTTAATATATTATTGGAAAGCAAGCAACAGTGCTATTTAAATGTTCCATATACAATAATATACTAGCGATCCATTAAAAGTATCATTCCAATATCTTCTAAGGAAGCCATTTAAATCGTATACTTTAAAAACCATAAAGCTTTTTAACGTAATTAAATTTATAATATATCTTTAAAAGATAGTTATGTGTCATGGTAGACTTTTGTGTAGATCTATACAAGAGGAATTACCTCAACATACATTGTTTTGTTATATCTCTATGAGATTAGGCAGCGTTTTCTATGAAAGCTCCCAGGTGACTTCCAATTATCGAAACTTTTGACTTGGAATTTAGAAATCCTTTCGAAATGTAAACGATCACTCCCCCCCTTATTGCCCTGAGATTGGGGACATACTTTGATGACAACTCAAGGAGCAGCTACTGTACACATAAGCCAAATATATATCCACTCTTCTCCCAGATGGTTAAGTATAAACCTCAATGTCACGTGCAGATTATTACGGTCCTAATTAGGTACAATCAAGGTCTATATTCCAACTCCAATAGATAAAACGTGTAGGGAAACTTGTGCCCTGATTTTCAAAGTTTATTTGATGAAGAGCACTTATCTGAGAAAGTCAGCATATATCACACAGCTGACATGATTAATTGGTGTTACGAAAATTTCAGAGATTAAGATTATATAGAGCTTAATTATACGTGGATTACTAATAAATAAATAAAAACATCTGGTGTGTAATTTCCACGTGGTAGAAGTGAAACCTTCAAAAGTTTTGAATTCAAGATAAGCGTTAATATATAACGTCAAATTGTATTGAAAGGGCTAATGCCCAATCTCACATTTCCTAAAGCTTCACGTAGTTAGTGGACCCCTTATCTATTGATACAGTTAGACTATATACATTGTGCAATATCACGAAATATTATGTAATACGAAGTAACTTTAACGCGCAGAACAATTGTGTGAACAGAGTCTCTCGTGTTGCCTTATGATGCGGTTGTTTCAGGGGAAATAGTGCTAGTAGTGTATATTTATATAGTGCAGAAAATAAAAGTTTTTACTTAATTCTCCCACTGTCAATTTCATTCTCATCTTCGAGGTTTTATGTTTACATAGATAAAAAAATGAAGGTTGCATGAATTGTAAAATAGCTGATTATAAAACGACCTGAATTTTACACCAAAAAAGCATGTGAGCCACGTTTATCCAGAGTAATATATCAGGTTTTTGTTTTTGAGTTTCTTGAATTCCATAAAGGATATAAGCAATAGTTTTTTTTGTGATAGATTTAAATCCTTATCCTGTTTCCACAATTTCTAGCATCCTTGGCTGAGGAACAGTTCTTCTGACCGTCCAGTGTATACCTTGGAACTGTTACCTTGTCTATTTTGAAGACTATTGCCTTCATTGAAATCTAGTTTTGACGTTCGAGTAGATGCGATGTCCTTAAATTAACGACAAAGTCAATTTACACGTACTTAGGTTTGTTTGAGATAGAATTTTGATTATAATGAAGAACAATCAATAGGCCAAAAGGAGGAATTTGCTGTTTATGCCTTTTGAAAAAGAACCAAACCCTTGCTCCAAATTTGTGTCAATTTACCATTCTACATCGACAACAATATATTCTAATTGCAGTGACTCAAGTTAAGCATTAGATGATTTTAACTAGTTATATAATTATAATACTTTATGACACATGACTTTTGACTGCCTCATTGGTCTAGTGGTTAGCATGTTCGACTACAGACATGAGGTCCTGGGTTCGAGTCCCGGGTCGGGCCAATTCGAAATCGATGTTGAGTTTTNTGAGGAGGCCTTTGCCCAGCAGTGGGACGTTAATGGGCTGCTACTTACTTTACTTACTTATGACACATAAAAAAAAACTGAAAGTTTTCCAGTATTTACATAAATAATAACATATTTCATCAATCAAAAACGCCATCGTGGTATGTACCCGTTCAAATAGTCAATATGTTAATAAACCACGAAAATTTAAGTTGAAAACAATTAGTTATATTTCATCAAATTTCAAATTAGGAAGTGTTTATTGATAAATTTATATTATGAATTGCTCTTATAGATTGCTGTAAAAAAGGTAAGGTAAGTAGCAGCCCATTAACGTCCCACTGCTGGGCACAGGCCTCCTCACTCATATGAGAGAGGGTTTTTAGAGCATAGACCCACCACGCTGCTCCACTGCGGATTGGCAGGCATAGTACACAAGTGTACTCTCTATTCCTTCACTCTCATAGCCCGATGTGACGGTAATTCGACACAACCGGAGAGAGATCGGGCGCAGGACCGACGGCTTAACGTGCTCTCCGAGGCACGGGGGTGGATCACACCGCCGACTTCCCAACTTCGGGCAAATACTGAGAAAATCTTAAATAGAAAACTCAACATCGATTTCAAATTGGCCCGACCCGGGACTCGAATCCAGGACCTCATGTCTGTAGTCGAACATGCTAACCACTAGACCAATGAGGCAGCAATTGCTGTATGGATAATGAATGTATGACCTTCAGCTTCTCATTCGGATGTTGTCTATTACCAACACACACCAACTCATATTATCTAACGACTTTTATTCTCTTCACTATTGAAATATACACAACATGCACTATACTGATAATTACTTCACTATTTAAATTTATACAATTTACTTACTGCCTCATTGGCCTAGTGGTTAGCATGTTCCACTATAGACATGAGCTCCTTGGTTCGAGTCCCGGGTCGCGCCGTTTCAAACATCAACATTGAATTTCCTATTTCAGATTTTCTCAATTTTTGCCCAAAGTTGGGAAGTTGGCGGTGTGATCCACCCCCGTGCCTTGGATAGCACGTTAAGCCGTCGGTCCTGCGCTTGATCTCTCTCCGGCCGTGGCGGATTCCCGTCACATCGGACTATGAGAGTGAAGGAATAGAGAGTGCACTTGTGTACTATGCTCTAAAAACCCTCGCTCCTCGGAGTGAGGAGGCCTGTGCCCAGCAATGGGACGTTAATGTGCTGCGCTACTTATTTACTTTACTTAATACAATTTACTTCACTTAACTACTTCATGAAACACAGCTGGAAAGATTAACTCATACAATTGATTTTCTCGTGAAGAATTACCTCGTATTACATAACATCTCGTAATATTACACAATGCTTTTGGTATTTTAAGTGTTGCCATTATATCAATGAATCATTCCCAACATTTCAGAGCTATCCGTGTTGTCTGTCACCCAATCTATAGTCTAAGAAGTGGTTATATCTTCGGTTTCAGCGTTTACTTTAAACAATGTACACTTCCATAATAAACCTCACTTGGCAGTTTCTGAAGTCGTAACTTGTTTATCTGAATGATCGTCTATATGTGCAGTGTAAAACCAGTAACGTGTTCTTGTGTCTATATTAAATATAACATTTTATACATTACTGCATTTCTTTTGCGGACATATTTCATGAATACAGTTTTCAATAGAAATCCTTCAATGAATGCCATGCATAGGGAATATTGTAGTATATTGTTGTGATATAGAATGAAAGCCACTCTTACAAGCAGTAGACTTCAAACAACTTTCCGATATTTACGAGTGGAGGTTCTATTTTTCCATATAATTTAACATTGTAGCTTTTCCATATAATTTAACGGTGTAACGTGAAAAATTTTGAACTGGAAATATTGCTATTGATATTCTAACTTTCTCTTATACGTGAAAAAGTAGATATACCCAGATTTTAGGATTGGGACTCAATGAGCATTCGATAAGGGACAAGAATGTAGGAGAATGAGCCCTGGAACACGTGAAGTTTATTGCCTTCTGTTTAGATGCGCAGACTTCCGGCGGAAGGCGATGGCTACCGACGAGAGGCGCTCATGACAGATGTTCGCGACATTTTGACCAAGAAGAAGACGGGTAGTGGGCTTTTTAAAAAAGGATACGAAGCCAGATGTGACCTTGTATACTGTGATAGTAAAATAAAAATTAATATTAACTCTTGGAGGGTTTAAAATGTCTTCTTCGTAACAAGCTCAACTATAGACCTCCTGGCACCCCGTCTGCTTCTAAATTGAGAGAGCATCAACTCGTGGTCCTCCTTCAGTAAGAAGACCTTCTTTTAGAACAGGCTTACTTGCGTTTAGCAAACGTCCCACTGCTTGGCACAGACCTCCTTACTTATAGAAGAGATGGTTTTTCGAGTATAAACCCACCATCATATTCTATTGGCTGTTGGCAAGCTTCACATCTCATAGTTTTTCCTTTGGGTTACTTTCCATTTGATTTCCTCCGCCTAAAAGAGCAATGACGGATTGGAAAGAACAATAAAATGCGAAGGTTTAAGAAGCTTAGTGTAGCTTGCCTAGGATTGGTTTTAGCGACTTCTATACGTCTCATCACCATTATGGCATAGAATAAAATTTCATTTACCTCTATATTTCTTTCAAGATCGCTTATTTATTACCCTATTACAATATTTGTAATCATTTGTCAATTGTTTATTCATATGTTATGCCTATTTTTAAGTAATTTAATAAGTTTTTTTATATGCCATACCACCATAGTAATTTCCAATTAATAAATATGCAGGGTCATCAGCGATTGGCTAATTGCCCCATGTCTACCAACTGTCAAATTGTTATTGAATGCTTCTCTTTCCGATCAAGTTAGCCAAATAAAAATAAATATTAAACATAATTAAATTATACCAGTGAATATCATCATGACCATAGAGTCCCGTGAGAGAGTTTTTGTTCCAAAATTGGTCCTTCGAGCCGGATCTGCTTTTATAATAGAATTGAAAACCACCATAGAGCCATTTTGGTTTTTTTTTAGGGGTTTACTGTCATATTTCACCTAAAAACAACTACGGTAACCACATTGCAGCAGACAATAGTCGTAAAACGTCGGGATGCTATCTTAGTGCGACCGTAAAGTCTGCACAATATTGTGCTATAAACAGTTAACTGATGTAACTAATATGGAAGTCTTGTTTAAACCAGACTTTATACTACTCTAGTTGTTCCCCGTGGTGATGTCTGTGTAGTTTTAGAGCTTATGGAAACAGAGACAATACGCTCTGACTAAGAGTCTGTTGCGAAAGTTATAGGCATGCAGAATTTCTTATCAATTGGGTGAATGGTTGTAGAAAAGAATTTATCCGTATTTATATAATTTCCTGGGAATACATAGAAACTCGTTATAAGTGGGTGTCGATGTGGCGATAGGAGTCAAATTTTAAATACCCTGATGTCAGTAATAACATGATGTCTACAGCACACTTGTATTTTTTTATCACCACGATATTATTACAATTTAGTATCTTTAAGTTAGAGTAATTCATTCGCTACCAAGCTTTTTGTCGTCTTAGTGAGCTTTCAATGAGCTTCCTTTCAATAAAGGTTTTGTATTTATTAAATACTATCTCTAGAATATCTTGTGAGAGTTTATTATAGAAACGTATATATTTATTTTTAAAAGAATTGCTACTTTTAACAAAACTTGGAGGTTTTCTATTATAACTAACATAATAAGATAGATAGATGTAATAAATTTGGTTAGTATGAGGAAGGTAATAATGAATAATATACATACAATTGCAGACGATATTTTAGAACTTTTAAACGGAAACAATTGTGTCATGTAAGATTTTTTGTGAATCTTTATTAGTTCACGCAAGGCATGCAGCGGAATCTGTAAAGGAATTTACCTCGATTTTGACACATTCTCCATTGGTGCACCGCTCATTTTGATCTTGTGCATACATACATCACGCCTCATTCTCAAAGGGGTAGGCCGAGACCACGCCTTTCCACTTGCCTTGAGCCTTGCATATCTACTTCGCTTCTTTCACTCTCTTTATACCTTTCATACAAGTTCGTCGGTTTAGAGTACTCTTGACCTGGCCTTATTTAAATCTTCAGGAAAGTTCGCCATGGTCTTCCCCTTCCAACTTTCCCATTCACCCTTGACACATAAATTCTTTTTATCATTCTTCTTTCATTCATTATCTCTACGTGGCCAAACCACCTAAGCATACCTTTCTCAGTTATAGTCACTACATCTTCTTTTATACCACAATGTTCTCTTATCACACTATTTCTTTGTCACTCAGTTTCAATCCGCTCATACTTCTCAATGCTCTCATCTGTACCGCATTTATTTTACTTATATGATTCTTCTGCCATACCCAACTTTCACTACCATACATAAGTGTTGGCACCAACACTCCTGCATGCACAGCCAGTCTGGCCTTTTGAGACACCATCTGGCTATTCATAAAGGCGTACAGAGCACCATTTACCATATTCCCTGCATTCACTCTGCTTTCAATATCACTTTCACGTGTACCATCTTTTGTAAATTTAGATCCCAAGTATACAAATTCCTTTACCTCTTCACTTGTTCCCCATCTATCAAAATATTACCATTTATCATAGATTCATCTCTTTCAAAAAGCAAAACTTTCATTTTGGTTATATTCACGTTCATTCCTTACCTCTTCAAAGCTTCATTCATAACATTTACCATCTCGTGTAGCTCATTATCGGATGATGCAAGTATTACTTGATTATCACCTTAGAGTAAACATTTGATGAGTAATTCATTCATTCTTAATCCATACATACTTTCTTTTAAATCTGTCAAACATTTATCCATGAATAGGTTGAACAGCCATGGTGACGCAACACATCCCTGTCGAACACCTGTTTCGACAGTAAACCACTCCGTGTACGCTCCGTTTATTCTGACATAAGCACTAGAACCCTCATAGAGAGACTTCATTGCTTGAATCAGATTACCGCTCACCCATTCGTAGATAACGTTGACCACAGCTTATTCCTCACCACTTGATCTTATTGCGATAATAAGCGCCTTTATTGACAATCTGAAATCTAGATTGCCAAATATGTTTTATTAATGACACCGGTTGTCTTGCGTTTTCGCATAAGCCTCCACCAAAATAAACCAGTTTTTTCGGCACCGGCTTTCCTCTTCCATGTGACTCCGGGTGCGAGCTTTATTTCGTCTTCCCATCTATAGACGGGTCTTTCTCTCCTCCTCTTACCTTCCCTGGGGTACCATTCTGTGACGTCACTAGCCCAATTGTCATTCCTGTTTCTCGCTACAGTTTTACTTCAGTTTTCGTATAAAATAACTGACATCTGTGGTGTTCGTCTTCTTTCTAATGTAGTTGAGTGTCAATTTGTCGGTTTTCTTGATGTTTAACATGCTTCTCTTCTTATGTTGACAAATTTCCAGTTTTTTTAAGTCTCGTCTTGTTAGAGACCATGTCCGGCAACCATAGGTCATACATGAATTGAAAATACGACATTTTACTTTTTGCGCAATCTGTATTTAATCAAAATATATTCGATGAAATTATTATTGCGATAATGCATATGTATAAAGCTTCCCTTTATAAATAGGCTATCTAAAACTGTAAGAATTTTTCAAATCGAATCAGTGGCTTCTGAGATTTATTTATTAACGTACCAAAGATATTGAGAAATAACAAACAAAAAGAAATTTTACATACATAGGATGACTTATCTCTAAAAAGAGATTTCTTCTAAAAACCCTTTGATATGGGAGAGAACTTAATAAAAAAAAGTGTGTGTAAAAACTATACGCGTTAGAAGTCATACTTCTTAGATTTAAGCGTTCAAGCAATCAAACTGTTAATAACATTAGTATAAATCATTTCTAGAACGTCTTGTGGGAGTTTATTATAGCAAACGTATACAGATATTAAGGGAATTGATAGTTATACGTCGTGGGTTGCAAAACTTGGAGGTTTTTATAATATTTCCAATTCAGAGTGCCTTCGAATGTAAATTAAGTATTCAATCCGACCTCAAAGAGGCTGCGTCTGGCATAAGAAGCATCTATAACCGCTTTTTATGCAGCTCCAATGTTCGCCATTGATTTTAGGAAGTTACGAGTGTTTTTCATTATTTTAGGAACAAGCTGTTCCCTGTGGTGTTACCCGAGTAAATCCGGATTCCCTTTTGATGTGAAACACATAACTATAGAGTATACAGTGTTGTGTTCACCACATCAACCTGCTTCTTATTTAAAAATATTTCGATATTTGACGTCTGCCAGAAGTTCCGTATAGGTTTTCTCTAAAACAAACGTAGCCTAAATTACTTCTGATAATATCAGCGATCTGCCAGAGAAAGTCCCTTCAAAATCCATTCAGCCGTTTCAGAGATTAGCAGGGACAAACATACATAGGCATAGATAAGCACCGATTTCAAGTGCGTTAAAAGTTGAAATTGCGAACATGCACTCCTATTTTTCATAATACCTGTATCGAAAGTTCGTACTTTCCAACCTATTTTGAGTAACGAAAGTGCCACATTGCCACCCGATTAAACAAATTCGTAATTTGGTGCTTTAGAAGTCGACGTTTGCCCGCTTCTTTTATATGTAAAAATAAATTTAAGGTCAGTATCTAACTTTGTTTTAAACTTTATTGTTTACATTTTTATCGAACTTACATGCTCGGTCTGATGAAAAATTGTATACGCACTAAGGGGCGAAAATATATCCTTGCCGCTTGCGTTTTTATGCGGTCGGCAATGTCATACTTTTGGCCCTATGTGCATAATATACAATACAATATAAAACACTTTATTGTACACCCAATACATAAAAAAGAAGCAGAGATGGGTGTACTAAATCTATTTACAACTAATAGTAATTAATAAAAACAGTATCAATCAATTTTCTTGGACAGGAAATACTCTTTTACCACCTCTTAAAGACATTTTAGGAATGAGTTTACTTTATATTGATGGGCAGAGAATTCCAAAGACGAGCAGCTTGAACTGAGAACTATTTTGAAAAAGAGTTAGATTGAGAAAGAATTTTTAGAACCAAGTTTTCTTTTGAACGTTGTCGATTATGCGACTCGTCGAGGACCAGCCTTTAATCAGATATACAGGCGCTTTAGGATCAAATAGCGCATAGTAGAGAAGAGAAAGAAGATGAGTATTCTAGCGAAGGCGAATTGGAAACCACTTTAAATGCGGGGACCAACTATGAATTTTGATGTCTCTCAAGCTTATTTAATTCTTCCTCATTGCGATCAAGAAAACAAGTGTCAAATGCCGCCTAAGCAGAGACATTTAGGGTCGTCATGACGGAAGTCCGTGATTTGGCAATGCCTCGAAATGGGCGCATATTACCAAAGAATCGGGTGTATTGATGGTCCTCGCATCTGACGCGGCTACGCGTGCAGTGCACAACTGCTTGACGACAATATCACCGATGCCATCAAAGGAGAAGAAGACAAGTAGGGGAGGAGGAGAGATTGTACGCATACTATAGAAGAAAGAGACATGATGGGGGAACTCAATATAACTCCTTGGGGCCGACCGTATCTGGTTGCTCGACAGAAGCTGAAACCATGGGCTCCTCGACTAACGCAGAGGTTGTAGAGAGACTGTTTCCTCAGAGAGCAAGTGGTGCGTTCTTTGGCGCCGGCTGGTTATTTGGAATAATGTGACACCTGAAATCAGTGAAGGAGAATTGGAAGCTGCAATAACTGGCATGCGGGGAACGAACAAGGCTCCTGGTCCCGGGTATCCATGAGTAGATTACATAAACGCCGCAAAGAAGCGGCAGTTGCAAATATGTTCTTACTTAATTCACTTATGTGCGACGTCCATGACAGAGTCTAATTAAAAGTGACACCCAAATTCTTTACATTACTCGTAAAAGGGATTATTGATCTATTATAGTGTACTGCTGGGAGCTCGGTTAAGTTTTTTAGAAATTAAATTACCCAATATACTATTTTGGTATAAAAAAAATTGTATATTCTGTTATGTCTTACAGTGACATTTGATGCTTACATATAAAATAGGAGAGGAGTCTAATTAACGAACACGGAAAATACGAAAAACTATTTAATCATGCTTCAAGCTTTGAGCGCCAGGAGGGTTTTGTTGTGATGATATGACAGGCACCCTACCAAGCCTTTGAAGGCTAGCCCAGGTGAACTCAGGGTTTACAATGCTGCCTTATGGTTGACCACAATTTAATCCGTGCCAGGAAAGGCGTTTCTTTAGGCTATTAACAAAAATATTTCAGTCGTTAGCTGCTACTACCCAAAAGTGGAATTCAACTCACAGAAATCTTAAAATGAACTTAATATTTCTAGCGCTTACCCCCTTCGGCACGTTCGTAATGTATTAAGCACTAAAACTATTCTGACAATTAAAATTATTCAGATTTACGATTCCCAAACTGATTTCTTAACGACGGTCATCTAATATTCTTACAATTGCACTTGACCGACCGTTTACACCCACCGTTAAATGATAAATGCCCTTGACATTCAATGTCAGGACATTAAATACAAATTGAACAAATAA
>JACTOM010000936.1:3571494-3614108 GCA_015832385.1 Elymnias hypermnestra | reverse complement strand
ATCCCCTGTACCGCAAAGGATTGCCCAAAGAACATAGTTTTATGGGGAATAATATTTAGTTTAAGGCTCCGGGATGGCCTTAAACATCTTCTGTCCGAATCATTAAAACTAAAATGTTCCTTGAGATAAGCTGGAGCACCAGGATTAAATAACACACAGTACAGAAGGGAAACAATATGCAAATTCCGGCGAAAACGTATAGGCAACCACTTGAGCTTCGCACGAAATTCTGATACATGGTCATATTTGCGTAATCCAAATATGAACCGAATAGAGAGATTTTGTAATCGCTCAAGCTTGTTCAATTGGTCCTCGGTCAGATTAGGATAGCTTGCATCAGCGTAATCAAGAACGGAAAGAAGTAGAGACTGTGCAAGCATAATTTTGGTAGGAATGGGAAGCAGTGAGCGCAAACGGCGCAGAGTACCCATAGCGGCAAATGTCTTTTTACTCAACTCTCTTAAGTGTTGCGTCCAAGATAAGGTGTTATCAATGAATATCCCTAGGTTTTTAACTGTTTCACTGTAAGGTATAGTGATTCCATTAAGTGAAATTGGTGAAAGATTGGTCCAGTCTACCCTTGAAATCAAGTTAGAATACCCACTAAAACCCAGCGGAACGCTCTTCATCCAAGTGATGGAGACCAGATATTCACTGATGCATTCAGTTCCCTCTTCCTCCAGTGGGAATTAGGAGCATCGACCGCTCTTTCCCTTAGCCTCTCTAATGCCTCCTCCTGCAAGATAACTGATAACTTTAAAAGAAATGATATGTATAATAGTTTTTATAAAAGTAAGAGTTACACCTAAGCATGTCTAAAAACCACGCGATCTTTACAACAATCATGACAATTATAACAAATTTAAAAATAAAATGATTTTATAAATCAACATATACATCACTCTAGTCACACATTAGTGTAGACTAGACCAAGAAGAATCTAATCACATTCCGAAACATAAGAGTACAAGTGAGACACAAAATACAGTTTTTAATTGCTCAAATGTCTAATTTCTAAATTGTTATGGAAATTATGCAACTAAAGATATTATCTTCATCATCAGTTACCTGTTTTAAAGTCGCTCACTAATTTGTAGGATAACTAATACTATTCTCAGATTCTTCATTATTATATTACACACTTTGATTTAAAACACAATACTAATAGATAACGTTGATACAAACTAAGAACTGTCACCAGCTGAATATCTCTCATTTTCCTGTACTAAATTTCTTATAATCCCTCCTCTTGTATGACTCCCTACTCAAAATCATACCTGCACCAATTTAAAACAGAAGTTTTAATTAAACTTGAGACACAAAGTAATACATGTAAATATTTGACTGATATAATAACAAAGACTTCAGCATAATGAACACATATAGTAATTTAATAGCAATCCAACAAATAAAATAATAATGAACGTTAAAACCTGCTAGTGAACCTTCGAATCAATAGTGGATTGTTAAACAATATACAGACTTAACTTTACATATTACTGATGACGGTGATGTTGACGACGAGCACGAAGACGATGATGATGATAACGATGATGATATGTGTTAATACTTTGCTAAGCATAAAGCGTATTATAATTTTGAAAGTTATTTAAAAGACAGTTTTGATTTGGGAGCTTTCAAGTGATATAGGAGATTTGCTATTGATATGGAAGCTTAAAGTGAATGAATAATGTTTAAAAGACTCGGCAATGCCAACTTTGGAAACCAGTAGTAAATTTTTAATATAAATAAGAGTACTGATTATTGCAAAGATTTAATTTTATTTGAAGATTTAACAAAGCTTGTAATATCTTATATAAAGCTCTCTTTTACCTCGTAAACACTTAGGCAATGTTTACAAGATTTTTCTCCAAATATAAAGAGGTAAATGGAAAATAATAATGTATACCATGGTATGGTTTTCCTGTTTACCGTAGCTAAATAACTAGGTCAATAGCCAAGTAATGTGACAAGTTTGCGGGAGAATCAGATTGTCTATATATTTTTGTTGCTAGCAGGTTAGTATTTAAATGTGGTCTCACTTGATGGCGATGATACTATCCGAGATAGAAATCTGCTTGTTTTTCTATATTTTTACTGTTGTACATTAAGTAATACTATTCTGCGACTCTTCATTATTACACATTTTCAATGACTTAAACCACAATACAAACTAAGAACTGTCACTAGGCGAATGTTTCTACATTCCCCTATTCTACATTTCTTATATCCCCCTGGTAAAACGCTCTGCTCAAGAATATTAAGTCCACCAATCACAGTCGTCATTTTCGCGACGACTTTAAACAGAAGTTGTGATTAAACTTGAGACAATTTGAAATAATTAGCACATGTAAATGTTTTATTGATACAATTACACAGACTTCAGCATAATAAACAAATATAGTAAATTAATAGCAATCCAACAAATAAAATAATAATGATAGCTAACACACTTATCAGATGAGATCACAGTCAATACTATATCAGCGATAAATTAAACACACAAAGATCATTGTGTAATTTTCCAAAGTCTCCGTTCTCTTAAACGTCGGGTAAATATTTAAAAAATCCAACAAGGCCGATAATTCTAAGCACGATTTAGTTATAAAAGTACCCCCAAAAGAATTGTTAACGACGCCACGGTGCCTTTAATGGGGTACGTGCCTATAATTTGTCATTTCAGTCATTTTTACGTAGAACAACCCTTTTCGCTGCTTCCATTGTGACGAAGCTTGCCGATTTTCCATTGTCATATCGAACAATGGGACAATGACTTTTATTATAATTTGTTTTCGGGTCATTTGTCTCCACCATTTGCATTTATTTTATGCAGCGGATTTCTTTAAATTTTTACAGTAGGAACCACAGGATCTTGTGAAGATATGGCTTCATGTACACTAATCGCAACATTAGCAGAGGTCTTTTTCGTTGATAAAGCCACTTCTTTAGACTACCCGGTCAGCACGATGTCATTCTTATAATACTCGATCTAGTAGTACTTAGTGTTCGTCCACAAGATCTCGTGATGAGTTTAGTCTTCGAAACCATCTCTGCTTATTTACTATATTGGTATATATAGTTTTTAAACTATTCCCTATCACTGTGCAAGACCCCAAAGATCTACTCAACTGATTTTGAGGATAGGACATAGATTAAACCTATTATTATATTTAGAAAAATACAGGGTTGATTGGTCTAAGTCCAATATTTTTAGGATGGAAAAAAACAGCAGAATTGCTTCGAACAAAAGTCGTGTGGTTTTTGCTTAACTCCAACAAAAATTTGTAATTTTAGCTAACAGTAAAATTATATTTAGTACTTAATTGGCTTTATTAATAACGCCATTCTTGAGGTCAGCAAAATGTTAAACCAGCAACTTACGCTATCGATATTTTTTTGGGTTTTGTGGCTCTGGTGAAAAGTTTGTATTTTTAAGCCTCCAGCAAATATTTCTTACGTCTATCTATATCTATATGTTAACATCATCTTCCTGTTATGAATAATCTCTTTCTAATAATCTTTTATTGCATGTTTTGTGAACTGAGAGATCAGTTGTCAAGTAAGTTACTTCAAATAGACGTCGTCGTACTTTAACACATTGAAAGTGTACGTCGAGGGGGTTCCACAGGTCCCTTAGTGTATATTGAGAGTATTTGTCCGGCCTTTAATCCAATGACTGTAGTCAGTGACTCACTATTAGTGGGGTATATCAATGTATTTCTAAACAAAATCCCGCCACCGAAATAGGCAACAGTAAACAAGGAGACAGCTTCTTTATTATGTCAATGTAAAACTCAATTTATTGACGTGAAAAGTAATGGAGGGGTGTTTTCAACCCCTCGGATACCTTTCCATGGAGCAGGTGTATTGGAAAAAGATAAATATGTCGAGACGGTGTACGTAGCAAGACATTTCCCGGCGGGAAATTTTCTTTTAAAGCATTGTTTTTCTTTTTCAACACTTGTCACTATGGGTGAAAGAGTCGTTATGTCTACATGTTCTGACTATAAGATCGCTTTAATTTCATGCATCGAATATGTGAAATTACGTTTAATTGTAGTTAAGTTAGTGTAACATTAACAATACTTTAAGTATATTAATGTATTTTGCTATAAAACTAATTCGAATTCAACATTGATAAAAATACTAGGCCTAGGACTACTAGGACTAGGAAACCCACTTAAATTTATAGTGCAAAGGATTGTAATAATGTACATGAAACACTTATATGTATAAGTTTTGAATTACAAATTAAGATATATTAAATAGAAATTTAAAAAGTTCAGTTTTCTATAAAAGTATGTTTCTATCAGTTTTTCAAAGTATTATATATTTTCAGCCAATATTCTATAATAATCGAAATACATTTTATTTATAATAACGTATTCTATAAAATCATCAAAGAAAATAGTATTATAAGTTAAAAGATTGAAAACAAAATAAGCCGACGTAAATAGAATAAATACCTTGAGACATCTTCACAGACGATACAAGTTTATTGAAAAAATATATAACTTTAAGGGTGCCTACAGTAACGAGACTTACTAGGACCTGATATCATTGGTTGGGAGTTAACTTATGCTGGTGAGTATATTCAGCAGAACGTAACCTCTCTGAAGGAGGAATCAAACGGAGAGATAGTGTGAACGGAGTATTAGGAGACGTATTTTTTCACATCTTCTGTCCTTTTGAATGACAACCGATGGTTCAAGAGAAGAATGTCCTCAACGAATATCAGGATGCGAAGGATCTCAATTAAATCAAAAACTGTAAAGCGAAGGGCAGAATACAGTTGCTCAAGAATAAATACAATTGTCACTTTTATTGCGACAGCTCTAGGGTGTTATCTATCCAAGGCAGAAGTCTCAGACAAATTAAAAAATGCAATCTCCTAAATTTACCCTACTTAGCAATGTCTTCGTTAGTTTCTTGTTAAAAAAATTCGTCGTCTGACAGATGTTGATACTGCCAGACTGGTAAATTTCAGCTGTTTTCACAGCATTATGTCATACGGTATTCTACTTTGGGGTAATGCTGCTGATGATGCAATATTTGTGCTGCAGAAAAGGGCCGTTCGTGCGATTTACAATATGGGTCCAAGAGAGTCGCTACTAAGAAACAAATTCAANGGATAATAGAGGATACTTATATATATCATATAACTTACGAAACCAAAACAAACTTGTTGTAAATTCTAGTAGGCTGCATAAGATTAACAACTCATTTAAGGGTAACTGTATACGTTTCTATAATAAACTCCCACAAGACGTTCTAATGATGTCAATTAATAAATTTAAAGTCTTTGTTAAAAGAAAGTTGATAGAAAAATCGTATTATAATTTGCAAGAGTACTTAGGCGATAGAAACGCGTGGGAGTGAACGAACTGCTCTAATTTAAATTGAAATATATTGAACTAATATGATATTGTAATGATGATGATAACAAAAAAAAACAGAATGAGTTTGTTGTGGGCTCTTCTCCGATCGGGGCGCGAAGGAACCCTCGTAACTTTAGATTTTAAGTCGTTCTGGAGTATGATCATCAGACATGCATTAGAATTAGAGGGTGGAAAAGAAAAAAAAAAAATTGACGATTCAAAAGTGTTGTAATATGCCTACTTGAATAAAGATATTTTGATTTGATTTAACATTTCTCAAAGCATAATAAACATTTTGTGTATAATCAGCCTTATAGTCCTTATTTTATATTTGTATTACGTTACGGTTCATATAATAGTACATGACAAAACACATTAACACCTACGAGACGAAAAGGTTATTGAACTCTGAAATTTTCTCAGACTCCCCCACTCTACTCAGCTTAAGCGACGACTTGCTATTTCACTGGTGAAAAAATATCGGAAATTTACCCTAAAATAGCTTTTCCCTGTTGAATTTCGATCCCGTGGACATATGGGGAAATCCATACTTAGTAAGCGTGTACAGGAGTCACAGATAAATTACAATTCGCCATTATTTTGAAGATCTAGTGACTGAGCTAAGTCGTATTAAACTATCTCGGCATTATACATACATACAGCATCACGCCTCATTTCCTTCGGTCTAGGCAAAGACCACGTCCTTCCATTTGCCATGATCCTTGCATATCTTCTTCGCTTCTATCATTCTCATTTAACCTTTCATTGGTTCGTCGGTTTAGAGAACTCTTGACCTGACCTATATTTAAGGAACGTCCGACTTGGCCTTCCGCTGCCAACTTTCCAGTCTCCTTTCATTAATTTTTTCTGCGTGGCCAACCTATCTAAGCATACTTTTCTCAATTTTATTCACTACATCTTCTTTTATACCACAACATTGTCTTGGCATTATTGACTTTATAATGTATAGGGTTTGGTGCAAATCGGTTTCAAACTCTATAACAGACACAATTACGAACAATTTTTAAGTTTTATATATATGTCGGAGAATAAGAGAGAACGGAGAAGCATAGAAGGGGCGTAGGGTTCTCTGCCGACATCGTCATTAAATAGATCCATTATTTAATTTCTTATTCTGTGGGCGTTCGTGGGTAATGTTGGTGCAATCAAACACTTTGTTAATTAACTCGGATTAAAAGTTTCAATCACTTAATGTTCCCGATATCAATTTACACAAACCCATTAACAATAATAGCTAGGAACGCGACAGTTTCAATAGTCGACCACTCAGGCCGACCGCCACTCGAGAACTGCCGAGAGACGCGCCGGCCTGCCACTTATTGACTCTGCCCCCACGCCGATACACAGATGGCGCCAGCGTTCCACAGACTGTTACACTCCGACATATGTAAATAATACCAACATTTGACTACGCCGGTGATTGTCATTTGGAGCAGTTTCACTAGAAAGGCAATAATGCGCTGATCATTTTAGACTGAATTCTTTCGCAATGTAAACGGTTAAAAACTTCCTTCATATTCCAACGAGATCCTTCGACTAGAGTCGTTTCGGTACCTCAGAATTTAAGATGCTCAGCTCAAGCTAACCGCAGTTCTAATAAGTCAGTATGTTCCTACCACTTAGTTAACAAATCAACGTCAAAGTTGTGGTTGCGGGAGAGTTTGCATCTTAATTGGCAACTCATATTACAGTTGCAATTTACATGCGACAGCAGGAAGCAATATGACTGAGAAGTTGGCAACTAGCACGTGTTGCTGGCGAACAAGCAATTAGATGCGAGAACAAGAAGTTCGAAGCCGGTAGCTCAAGTGTGATGTAATTCCAAGTTTATATTCAATTAAGCTTTAGTTTGTGACATTATTAGAATGCCCACATTGAATATTTCGTTTGGCTGTCTGGGTTTTAGTCCACTAGTGGAAGAAGGCAGAAGATGACCACAGACAAAGATTTGTTCTCGCTTGGCACGATGTTTATCCAGTGCGCTAAATTTGTGATATTTTTTGTTGGGAAATGCATTTACGCACAAACCTTGACCCATACATCGGGAGTGTGGGACTTAGCGAGGAAGAAAATCTCGCAATATCCACTAAAACTCAGTGTAATTCTCTTCTTCCGTGATTGAGACACCAGAGCTTGCGCATTTCTACCTGGTGTCCGGGTTTAGTTGACTGAGGATTCACGGAAGCTGGAGCAGGTGCGCAAACATGCTCCGCCTAGTATCCAATCTCCGTCCGCAATGCTCCGCAGCGAAAGATCTGACCAAGAGTTGATGCTGAGGCTGCACATTCTACCACAGTGAGGTGTGCTGAGTAGATAGCTGCTCCACATTCATGGCAAGCGAGCGAATCCGCCTGGAAGACTCTTCACCAGCCTGTAGGAAAACGTCTCGGTCCCTCCGGAGAGCCGTTGATCCAGGTGAAGAAGAATTGTTTCCACAGTGGCCACGCCCACTGCTGGAATTCCGAGGCTCTCTCTGCACATTTGAATCAGAGTCTAGTCGCCTAGGATTGTATGGATTCTTCCGTAAGGACGTCCAACAAATCTTCTAAGAAAGACATACTACAAGTGACAGCAAACCATACTACCCTACAGATTGACAATATCCCATAGCTGGCTATAGGTCCCTTTGCCAATAAAAAGAAAGATTTTTGAGTGTAAAACATGGTATACTGCTCCAATGCCGGCAGGCCTTGAATGCCAGGTTGCAGGTATCTACCACTGAATGTGAGCCTAGAATGTTAGACTGGGAAAACCACTTGGGCTCTTTTAATTGGAAAACGCATAGCAATTCTTAATTGGTTCTGTAATTATAACTACCAGTAAAACTATAGCAGACTGCTCGATATAAATAGTTATAATGTTTCATTAGTTTCACTATTCAATAAAACAGTATTATCGTGAGTAATTTAGTTTTTATGCTAAGAATTATTTTTTACTTTTGGTTTGATTATATCTAAAATCGTGTTTCTTCGTTTTTTTATACTGTATTTTATTAATAAATACTCATACTTAAGTGTGCAATAAAAACTTATAATGCCTAGGCAATATAAATAGCAGTATCGTTGATAAGGACATTGCTATTATATTTTCTTAGGCGCAATAAGATTTTTGTACGACGAAATGTTTGAATGTTTTGACATGATATTATGGACAGATTTTATGGATAGCTGGACAAATATTTGTATTGGTAATAATGAGAAGACATTATTAACGTAATTCTATTGGACATTGTCCATATATGTAATTTATTATTTGATGTGATGTTTACAAGTTGAAAGTGATATTGAATGCAGGGAATGTGGTCAATGGTGCTCTGTACGCCTTTATGAATAGCCAGATGGTGTCTCAAAGGGCTAGACTGACAGTGCATGCTGGAGTGTTGGTGCCAACACTTATGTAGGGTAGTGAAAGTTGGGTATGGCAGAAGAATCACAAAAGTAAAATAAATGCGGTAGAGATGAGAGCGTTGAGAAGCTTGAGTGGATTAAAACTGAGTGACAGAGTAAGAAATAGTGTGATAAGAGAACGTTGTGGTATAAAAGAAGACGTAGTGACTAAAATTGAGAAAGGTATGCTTAGATGGTTTGGGCATGTAGAGAGAATGAACGAAAGGAGACTGACAAAAAGGATTTATGAGTCAAGAGTGAATGCGAAAGTTGGAAGGGCCAAGGCGAACGTTCCTGGACCAAATCCAGGGCATTTTAAGTAACGGCCAGGTCAAGAGTGCTCTAAACCGACGAACTTGTATGAAAGGTTGAATGGGAATGAAAGAAGCGAAGGAGATATGCAAGGATCGTGGCAAGTGGAAGGATGTTGTCTCTGCCTACCCCTATGGGAATGAGGCGTGATGCTATGTATGTATGTATGTATGTTTACAAGTTGTCATATCTATTAAGGGTTGTTGAATCAGGACACCCGTATTTATCTTACCTGCAATGTAGGGACAGTTTAAATATGTCGATTTTGTGTTGTTTAGATTTTAATATCTAAAAAGGATAGACAGTTACAGAGTACGTTTCCTTATCCGTGACTTTAATAAAGATAAAGCTCTGAACTCACCCTTTAAATATCCAAATCCATCCATCACTTTCAATGTACGAGGATACGGAAATTAGCGATTTTATAGTTTAAGTTCACACGATTACGGTATATTTTCCATCGCTACTGATATTATAAATGTGAAACTTTGTATGTTTGTGTGTTTTTTACTTAATTACTGCAAATACTTAGCTAATCTTTTCTATTAGCTTTTCCCGCCAAGTCACTAGCGTATTTCTCGATGAATAGATATCTTTATACAATTAGATGTAAAAGTAATGCAAGTGTTAGACTATAGATAGTTGGGTGAGAACACTATTGTTATTGAATAATATAGTGGCAACACTTAAAAAATACCAAAAACATTGGGCAATATTATAAAATGCAATACGAAAAACTTTAATCAACGGAACAATTTTCTTTATTTATTATAAAAATATCCTATTGACTAACAACTTTTATTCACCCCACTATTTAAATTAAACAACTTACACTACTAACAATTACTTCACTATTTGAATTTATACAATTTAACACTAATTCTTTTTATAACAAATACACCACAATGCACCTCGAAAGGCTATATAAACAAAATAGTTTCGTTCATTGAAGTTACCTCGTAATACATTAACATTTCGTCGTCGTCGTCGTCGGTTCAACCGATGGACGTCCACTGTTGGACGTAGGTCTCACGAAATGACGTCCACAAGGCCCGATCTTGCGCCTCCTGGCTCCAGCGGCTACCGGCGACCCTCTTTATGTCATCGGTCCACCTTGTGGGGGGCCTGCCTACACTGCGGCGTCCGGTGCGGGGTCGCCACTCCAGTACCTTCAGCCCCCAACGTCCATCGGTCCTTTGGAGTATGTGCCCTGCCCATTGCCACTTCAGGTTCGCGATTCGCAGGACTATGTCGGTGACTATGGTTCTCTTCATTTCTGATTCGATCACGTAGAGCAACTCCGAGCATAGCCCTCTCCATCACACGCTGAGTGACTCTGAGCTTCCGCATGAGGCCCATAGTCAGCGACCATGTCTCAGAACCGTAGGTCATCACTGGCAACACGCACTGTTCGAAGACTTTGGTCTTCAGGCACTGAGGGTTATCGGACGGAATTATCTGGCGTAGCTTTCCGAACGCAGCCCAACCGATTTGGATTCGGTGGTTGACCTCCTTCGCGAAATTGGACCTACCTAGCTGAACTATATGTCCCAGGTATGTGTACTCGTCAACAATTTCGAGAGCTGACTTCTCAAAGATGACTGGGTGTGGCGGTATATGGATATTAGACATAATTTTCGTCTTATCCATGTTCATTTTCAGACCCATCTGTTGAGAAACTCTGCTGAGGTCATCGAGCATTGTATTGAGATCTTCGAGAGTCTGCCATAATGGCATCATCGGCAAACCGTAGATGAGTGATGTACTCCCCGTTGATATTGATGCCCAGCCTGTTCCGTTCACATTTCGTAACATTGCACAATATTCTTAGTGTTGTTTAAATATTTTTTTATTTGTTAAAATACGATTATTGATGTCACTGTACAACTGAGAATATAAAGATTCTTCCTCGGAAGGTTCTTTCGTCGTTCTGAGAAGAATCCACAGAAAACTAAATCGGGTGTCCACTTTTCCTACCATCATTGCATTTCATTTTAATTTATTTTACAAAGATTAGAGCAATTCATTAAATTTTACCCCTATTTATAGTCTCGATTTCAATTAGCTTTCTTTTAAAAAAGGATTTGTGTGTTGAATTAATGTGCTACGAAATTGTACATTTTAAAAAAGAGCGTGATGATATTTTTCTGTAAGGAATAAACATTTTTATCTTTTTAAATATTAAAAAGAAACATGTATTATTTATCAAGCTATTTTATATTATAGAGCATTATTCCTTATCCAATGAAATATATATCATACTGTTGTAGATTTCACGTAGATCAAAACTGCCATTAACAGTAATTTATTAAAATGGATGTCATAGAAAATATCAGAGAATTAAAAGGTGTTGCCCGGGTAATCTTATAGGTCCTATATTGTTTTTATATATCAGTGACGGTGTAATAGGAGGGAAGCCAATATAAGGGAATGACAATGAGAATTCGCATTAGCAGCGGTCACTAATTACAATTGCAATCGAAGCTGCCAATGTGGATGCAAATCAACACGCAATGCAAATAACGATTATCCCGTTGGTGTAGGGCTCTGGTAAACATTGATTTACATGGTTAAAGTCACTAATTACTAGTTGCGTCCAGTGATGATGAAAAGGAATATGGGTAAAGACGCTCTCAGCCGAGTCTACATGACGAAAGGAATCCCGTCGGACGTACAGTTTATCAAAGTTGTTCCCCGTCTCATGAGATTACTGAGAAACTTCTTATCAGTGAAACGTTTACATACACTACATCCGGTTTAACGCAGTCCGGAAATTCTCAAATTTAAGAAATCGTTGTTTTTACGACGACTGTGATTGTTGGACTTATTATTTTTGAGTCGGACGTTTGGTATGAGAGGAGTAGCACAGGGGAATGAAGCAATATTCGCCTAGTGACAGTTCTTAGTTTGTATCAACGTTAGTATTGTGTTTTGAGTCATTCAAAGTATGTAATATAATAATGAAGAATCTGAGATAACTTTCTGAGATAAATTTCCAGTCATACCTATGAAGCTTCCAGTACCATGGGAATTCGAGGAAACACGTTTTCCACGTCACGGTCCATAGCAAAACCCGAAAGGCTTGAATTTCTTGTATTTCGGGCATTAGAGAAGGCATGACGACTTTTAGAGAAATTCTTAAGTCAATCAGTGAGTGAAATTCATTTGAGACATGTTATTGTTGTATAAATAATTATTATTCGACATTGTTTAATTGTGCAGGTAGTTTAAAAATTATTGTCGTCTGTTTAGTAATTGCCTATAATTAGAGCCGCCCGACTTATTAATTTTTATAATAGTTAAACTATACAATATTACCTTTTGCTTCTTAAATAAAGACTGCGATGTAACGTCATGTTGCGCTAAACTTTGATATAGTCTTAACGTCTTGTATTTATATCTCAAAAATAAAACTTACCTCAAGGGTTTCATTGTTGCTCACATCACTTATATAATCAAAAACACAAATACCCACTGATAAACTCTCACAGTTTATAAAATACCACAAAAAAACTTAACGACTTTCGACGCGACACGCACCGTTAGTAATGGTCACTTTGTAACGACAGTTACCGAGAAGCGAAATAGATAATATTCATGAGTTGTAAAGAAAGAGATGTTTATATTCCTGATTGCATATGTTGAGACAGAACTATGGTCTCATGTCAACTAGGAAGCAATCTACTACAAAAAATTCAAACCGGTTGGCAAGGCCGATTTAAAACGAAGACGAAAACCCCAATCTAAGGAGTAAAACGGTGCTGCTGTATTGCATTATGCAGTTCTTGAGAACATTAAGCTGATGTTGCAGGCTCTGTTGTTTTGTGCGGCTTAAGGAGTCGTTACCAACCAGTCTCCTGACTCGTTTATCAACCGAATCCAATGCATGTTTCTGGTACTTAGCTGAACCGTTCCACAAATGGTTACAGTATTCGATGACTGCACCTTGGCGTTGTATATTATTATCACTTTATATTATCAGTCTAGCCGTTCTTTAAAGAACAGCAATACTACTTCTCTTAGTAATGTACAGTTGATAAATAAATACAATAACGTGATTAACAATAGACATCAATTAAACAACGACAGTGATTGAGGGACGCATTATCATTAAATTAGTGGACAATAAATTAAACACGTAACGACTGTATACATTGCGGGTAGGGATTGGCCACATTATAACTAATGTACTATTTAAAATAGGTTATACTGACTCAACCGTAATAGATGGAGATAAACTATAAAGGTTTTTTTTATAAAATATTTCACGAGGAACAAATCCCTCATATGTAATTGTAGCGTAGCTTTACTCGTTTAAGTGGCACATGCAACGGAATCTCAAAAGAGATTTTCATTAGTATCCTATTTTTGTAACGTGATATTTCATAGGCTATAGTTTTGGTTGATAAATGGGCTATCTAATACTAAAAGTATTTTATAATTCAGACCAGTAGTTCCCGAGATAAGCGCGTACAAACAAACAAACTTGTTACATAATCTATATATAATATAAAACAATATTTGCGTCACAATATTTGTTACCCAAACGAAACTACTGTGTGTAATTTAGTCAAGTTTATACGTATATATTTAATTTAGACATTATTCTTGTCCTTTGTAAATAAATTTCAACCTTTTGTAAAGATAATATCACTTAGTTTTGAAGTCTCTATTTGAGGACGAACCCCTTTTACTTGATAAATAATGCATGCGTTGTACTAACTTTGTGAAACTAATGGAGTTATGGAAGTTGCCGTGAAGATTGTTAAGATATCTTTGAAATTATGTATTGAATTTATGGGTCAATAGATTTTTATGAAGGAACATATTCAAATTCAAAGTATTCTTCATTCAAGTAGGCTTTTACAGCATTTTTGAATCGTCAAATGTAGTCTTTTCCATTACCAATATACGACTGATGATGATATTAAAGAAAGTCTAAGAATCCTAAGAAGAGGCCACAACAAACACAGTCGGCTGTTCCTTTTTCCTCATCATCATCAACATTACAAACTACTGACATGATACGATACTACTGTCTCAATTCGGGTAATCAGAAATATGTATTATCTTTTCGCTTCTCGGTAACTGTCTTAACAAAATATGCGTAGAGATAACAACAGACAATACAAAAATCAAAAATAAATCAGTTACAAAAAGGCCGTTACTAACGGTGCGTATCTCGTATCGAAGGTCGTTAAGTTTTTTTGTGGTATTTTATAAACTGTGAGTGTTTATTAGTGTTTTTGATTATTTCTAGTTTATTCTACATCGATTAGAGAGATCACGCTTTTTTAATTTCTAAGTTGTCCTTTTTGAATTTGAATAAATGGTGTGTGCCCCTTTCTAACTCGCAACTGTTCTTATACTAAGTTGGTTTATTATTATTGATATTATTGATAAATAAAACTCACTGATTTCTTGTCTAAGACTTGTCGTTACAGAATCCCGAATTAATTTGCCGCCAAAACTGAAATGCGGCTGACAAACGTATGCTAATCAATGAGTAAACGTTATGTAGGCGTGTCTTTATTTATATTATATTTAATTACTAGCTTTGCCCGCGACATCGCGTGGAAAAGTATTTTTTGGTATCATTTTTAATAATTTATACTAAATATTTTGCAAAAAAGACTCGCGTATAAATACTTTAGATACACCCTTGAGGGTAAAACTTTTAAAAAGATTAAATGTTATATTTATTTATATCGAATCAACGGCCTGAAAAATAAGTTTCAAGCTTCTAGCTCTAAGATACTTCCATGCAGCACAACTTTTATTCGCATTAGAAAGTAGCTTATGTCCTTTTTGCGACTTTCTGTGCACCAAATTTCATTTAAATCATTTCCGTAGTTTTGTGGTGAAAGCGCGACAGACAGAGTTACTGTCACATTTATAAGATTAGTAGGGACAAAGAGTTTATTTCAAGTGAGGTCTCCTGGCAGTGTCAGGATAACGCTGAAATGATATATTTAATATAACTCACTTCACTTTCCCCCATCTTCCTTTATATACATGGGATTTATGTGATCCGTGGGATCACAAATCACGTAAGGATTCGAACCCCGACCAATTTCCAGACCACTGCCTCTGCCATTATGGTTCCGCGACATTAAATATTCACAGAGATCCCTTGTTTGGTTTCGTGAGCATGATTTACTTTGGTGGATTAAAAGCCCTTAGAAAAACAGCCAATATATTTTACTAGCTTTGCTCTGTGGAATTGCCCACGTAGTTTCCGATCCCTTAGGAGTATGGAAGCTTCCATGGTTACTGACCATTGGGAAACGGTCAGTTTGCTAAGCCTCTAGTACATCTCTAATACTTTGAAGACTTCGTGTTAAGTGATTGATTTCTATTTTGATGATTGAGCTCTAAAATTATTTACATTATTGGGTAGAAACCCCTTCTTCTCGTCGTTCTATATTTCTCTGTCACATATGCATCTGTATGTCTTTATTCTTCCTCTTATGTCTTTCTAGTTTACCATTTATCACGACAGTTACCACTTGCTGGTATATCCTTAGAAATACACCTGGTATTTCCTCTTATGTTTCTCTACTTTCACCGGTTGCCACTGGTTGCCACTGGCTAGTATGTTAATAGAAAGACACCTTATTGTTTCTCTCAGGTCTCTCTATTTTCACCACCTTCACTCATCACCGCCATCACTGTTACCAGTCGCTTCTATTTGATTAGAAAGGTAATAATGAGGTGATTGTTTTACACAATCAATCTCTGTATTTTTTCTTTAACACTGTAATGCACATCTACCAAAGACTTCTAAAACCAGAAAGGTTGGCTGGTAGATAAAGCTTTGCATGAATAAATTAATTAAACTTCGTAACTCATTCATCATGAGGTCCTCAAAACTTTTCTGCAATAGTTTGAAATAGCGCAGCCACTTCTTTTATGATACGACAATTAAATACAGATCAACTGGAAATATACGAAGGATGCCACTGGGAACAGCTGGTAATTTTAAAGAAGCTAAGCTTCCTAGAATTCCAGAGAAAATTATTGTAAAGGTTGATGGATGTAGTTATCCTGAGCTAAATTGTACTATTACTGGGACGCCAGCTGCCTCCTAACCGATTACGAGCGGTACATTAATGGTATTTCGTAATTCATGCCACTGAAGGTTGTGGCTGCTTTCAAGCCTTATAATGACATCAATTTGATGATGGGTAATAGATATCTTTACATAGTATAAAATAAAGTCCTCCGTCGCGTCTGTTCGCGATAAATCCAAAGATTGCTTAAGGATTTTTAAACGATCTTTACCAATGCATATAATTTATCAAGTTTTTGTATAAATTGGTTTAAATGCATCCAAAATTGTTCGAAGTGTTAGAAAAATATACTGCCTAATCCCTTAATAATATAGCAAAACTATGTATTTTAGGATATTCCTCTTTTATTGATCTAAAAAAGTTTATATTGACATATATCTGTCTTTTAAGGACAACTCGCTGTATCCATTTTATATTTTACTGCTACTTATATTATAAGACGGGGAAAATATATTATTAGCGATCTATATTTTCATATATCTCGGAGTATAAGACAATTTGGCCATTCAAAGTCGATAAAAATCAGTAAAAGCATTTTACCTACAGGTTTTTGTAATCTTAAATAACTCTTAAGATATATGTTTAAACTACATGGTTCAAAGGATTATAATAATATGTAAATGAAACGCTTAAGGTAACTAACCTATCTTAGTTGTTAATGATTAACGCTGTATCGATTTATACAAACTTACATACATAAATCACGCCTCATTCCCATAGGAGTAGGCAGAGACAACATCCTTCCACTTGCCACGATCCTTGCATATCTCCTTCGCTTCTTTCATTCTCATTAAACCTTTCATACAAGTTCGTCGGTTTAGAGTACTCTTGACCTGGCCGTTATTTAAAATTTCCTGGTCTTCCCCTTCCAACTTTCCCATTTACTCTTAACTCATAAATCCTTTTTGTCAGTCTCCTTTCATTCATTTTCTCTACATGCCCAAACCATCTAAGCATACCTTTCTCAATTTTAGTCACTACGTCTTCTTTTATACCACAACCTTCTGAATATTTCACACACTCAGTTTCAATCCACTCATACTTCTCAACGTTCTCATTTCTACCTCATTTATTTTACTTTTGTGCTTCTTCTGACATGTGTTTGTTGGCACCAACACTCCTGCACCAACACTCCTTTTGAGACATCATCTGGCTATTTATAAAAGCGTGCAGAGCACCATTTACCGTATTGACTGTGGTGACGCCACTTTTGGCGGTACTTTGGTATTAATATTTTTGATGGTGCCGCGTGATAACATCTTTTGCCAATTACCCTACCTTTTTTCCCTCGCGTGCATATACTCGTCTACGCTTTCGTCGCGACAAGGTGTTTTTCGCCTACCGCTGATATTTCCGCTTTAAACCCGCTCGTATCTTCGTCTTGAAGTTATACGAACTGCAAGAACTATCGAAGATGTGAACCGCTGACCATGTAGTGCAGTGATAGTGCATTTCCGCAACCACGCCCTTGCAGAGCCCTACGTCGAGAAGTAGGAGGAGGTCCCGATACTCCAGGTACGTGCACGCGATTCCTCCCCCCTTCAACACTGTCACCCCTTACGCGGCCACTAGCCTTCTTCCTTCTTTCTAAACCGCTATACAGTCCATTCCTCTCCATCTCAATTCCCCGCCCCGCTACATGGACGGTGGCCTCCTCTGCGCTGCCGCTCCAGACTGCATTAACTCTCCTTTCAATATCACTTTCACATGTTCCATCTTTTGTAAATTTAGATCCCAAGTATACAAATTCTTTCACCTCTTCCACTTGTTCCCTATCTATCAAAATATTGCCAGTCATCATAGATTTATCTCTTTCAAAAAGCTTAACATTCGTTTTGTTTACATTCACTTTCATTCCTTTCCCTTTGAAAGCTTCATTCATAATATTTAGCATCTCCTGTAGCTCATTAGCGGATAACGCAAGTATTACTTGATCATCAGCGTAGAGTAAACATTTAATGAGTAATTCAATCATTCTTACATACTTTCTTTTAAATCTGTCAAACAGTTAACCATGAATACAGCCTTTTTTAGATTTAAAAAAGAGGAATATCCCACCATGCATTATTTTGTTTGCGTGCGCTGCAGAAGCTTTCCGAAACATCCGTGTCCCGTCAGAACCTGCACTAATCTGTGGGTGAGTGACCCGCGCTCCCTGGAAAGTCATAGTTGAACGTTATGATAAAGCCAATTTATAAAAAAAAATGACATAAATATTACACCAGCAACTGAACCATTGTTCCAAATATTTGATTACAGGACCAACTATAGAGCAAATTCGACCCTGCCAAGAATTTACCAAATAATATAAAAGTTACTTAAAATACTAATTGAATTGAAACAGTTTCCTAAAGGAAAATAAAGTTAACAATAAAGTTTTTTAGGGTAATAGCGTGTTTGGTTCACAGAGGGTCCAGATGGGGAAGATTGCGAGATTGTGTTTGGGAATTTATGTTGTTTAATATTAACGCATGCGCAATATGATACAAATATTCACTATTAAAATAGTCAAATCAATTTATTTTATCGTATCCTTAGGTAGGCATCATGACATCATGGCATATCCATGGTTTTAATAAGATCTACTAAGCCTTATGGCTTATCTACAGGTCAATTATGACTGATTCTCTAGGATATCGTGGATTTCCCATTTCTCAATCTCTAACTGACTAATTCTCAAAGCTATAAATAAGTCTATTATGGCTTATAAATTAGGTCATCATGACTATTCCACCTGGTCATTTTATCCTAGTGGATATTCCTTATCCGCCTTTCCACAATGAGGTAATGATATCTACCAAATCATCATGGATTATCTACTGAGCCGTCATGGCTTATATACTAGGCGATTGCTTATGTACAAGGCCCTCATACTTAATTCATACTAGCTTATCCACCAAAAGTCCACTATGGAGTATCCGTTATGCCATTGCTTAATGAAATGGCCATCATGACTTATCTACTAAGTCATGAAGACGTGTTTACTGAGCACCACAGCAAATATACTAGGGAATCATGGCTTATTTACTAAGCCGGCATGGCTTATATACTAGGCGATTGCTTATCCACAAGGCCCTCATGGTGAATTCATACTAGCTCATCCACCAAGCTATTGCTTAACCAAAAGTCCACTATGGAGTATCCGTTATGCCATTGCTTAATGGAATGGCCATCATGACTTATCCACTAGGTCATAAAAACGTGTTTACTAAGCCACCACAGCAAATATGCTAGGGAATCATGGCTTATTTACTAAGCCGGCATGGCTTATATACTAGGCGATTGCTTATCCACAAGGCCCTCATGGTGAATTCATTATATTGGCTTATCTGAGCTATTGCTTAACCAAAAGGCTATCATATCATAGAGTATAGACTATGCTAATGCTTAAATAAATGGCCATCAAAACTTATCCACTAGGCCATAATTAAGTGTTCACTTAGCCTACATGGCTTATCCAACAAGCAGTTGCTTTACGAAAATTCTTTCAATGCGTTAACCAATACGCCATTGTTTAAACAAAAGCTATCATGGCTTATCTACCGGGTCAAAATGACGTGTTCACTAAGTCATCAAAGGAAATATACTAGGGCATCACAACTTATCTACTAAGCTATCTTGGCATATATATTACGCGATTGCTTATCTACAAAGCCTTCATAGTTAATTCATTAGACTGTCGTGGCATTTTTAATCAAAAAGCCATCATGAGTTAGGTTAACTAACACTAGGCCATTGCTTAACCAAAAGGCCGCCGTGGGCAATCCAAATCTATTATAGTAAATATACTAAGTCATCATTGCTTATGGATTATGTCATCGTGGTCTATCCAATAGAACAGTATAGTTTATAAATTCATTATTACGGCCTTACTGGTGTAATAGCATGACCACTCGTTTTGTTAAGATAGATCTTGGGTTCAATTCCTGGTAGGAGAAATTTAGGTAATTGTATTTTTTATTTTATTTAGGCCTGGGCTGATGAGAGGTTTCTGCTTGCAAGGTGTGATGCTATTTAGATACTATTAAGTTTTAAATTAAACTTACTTAAACTGTATCATCCAGTGAGATTACAAGGGAAACATATCGACAGTAAAAACCTAGTATACAATATGAAAACAAAAATCTCGATACATTCAGTGAATGTTGTAAAAATCATATTTCTTATTCGGAAAAGCCATTTTTCGCAAACGTTTTCAAATTGAAAAAAGGAGTGTGAAAATGATTGTCCGTGATCGTAATTTCCGAAAAATCGTTTGAAAATTCCTTTATTTTTCTGAGTACGAATACGGCCTTGATTATGCGATTTATATTCGGAATGGTAACTTGGCATTGTTTACGATACATTGCACGTTCAATACAATAAGCTCTGTATAGTATAACTAAAATAAAACATGTGATTATATGGCACAACAATGCAAGTAGCTGTTTGCTAATGTGAGCCATGAATGGTCAATGGCCTGGCCATTCTACCGAGCACCTTTAACATTACCCCCACTATGCGAGCGAATCTGCATTACATGCGATATACGGAGGGAAAAACTTTGAAACGATGTAAAAAAAATGTTTTTTTTTTTGTAAAATTATTAATAGAAAAGCTTAGGTTACTCCGTCCGTCCAATTTGATGATTTTACGTTCATGATAACGTAAGGAAAGATTTATTATTAAATCTTTTATTGATTAATTTTAAGGTTATATGCTCCCTGTCAACGGTATATGTCTATCGCACACTGAACACTGAGGGTAGAGAGGGCAAATCGTCTACTTGAAATATGGCTAGCGCTGTCAGCGCTGGGTTGGAGTGAGAGAGAAAGAGTCTGCTTACCGCGTGAGAGAAAGGGAAGCCAGACACACTGGTGCCATTGTGGTGGAGTGGAGACAGTGGTGGAGTTATTATCTCCATTTCTTAGAACTATTTTCAGAAAGATCTATTGTAACTTTTGATTGGAAGTCGGTTCTTATGTAGTGCAGTTGCTAGAGTATAAATTATGGAGTAGCCACACCGATAACGCAAACATATTGTAAATTAAAGAGCTGTGTGGTGGCAACACTAAAAATTACTAAATTATTGTTGCATATTATGTGCAGCATAAACGGCGAGTACATCACTCATCTACGGTATGCCGACGACGTAGTCATTATGGCGGAGACTCTGGAAGATATTAATACTATGCTCGATGACCTCAACAGAGCTTCTCAACAGGTGGGCCAAAGTGAACATGGATAAGACGAAAGTTATGTCCAATATTCATGGTCCATTCCACCCAGTCATCGTTGAGAACTCGGCACTCGCAATTGTTGACAGCTACAAGCTAGGGCAGGTCTAATTTCGAGAAAGAGGTCAACCGCGAAGCCAACTCGCTTGAACAGCGTTCGAGAAACTCCGCAAGATGTTTTCGTCCAGTATCCCTCAGTGCCTGAAGACCAAAGTCTTCGAACCGTGCGTATTGCCAGTTACAAATGGATCGGAAACGTGGTCGCTAACAATGGGCCGTATTCGAAAGCTCAAAGTCACACAGCGTGCGAAAACTATGCAGGGTTATGCTTGGAGTTTCTCTACGCGATCAAATCAGAAATGAGGAGATCCCTAGTAAAACCTATGTTACCGACATAGCCCAAGAATGACGAAGCTGAAATGGCAACGGGTGGAGCATAAAGTACAATGAACCGATAGACGTTGGGGTTCGAAGGTGCTGGATTGGCGACTCTGCACTGGAAGGCGCAGTGTAGGCAGATCCCCCACAAGATGTACCGACGACATAAGGAGGGTCGCCGGTAGCCGCTAGAGCTAAGCGGCACAAGATCGGGCACGGTGGGTATCATTGGGTGAGATCTTTGTCCAGCAGTAGACGTCCATCGTTTGAAGTGAGCGAGTGCAATACGAGTTAATTTTAAGGATAGAAAAAAGTATTACAATATTTTTGGGATATCGGTGTAACTATTTAATCATTTATACTCTAACACAGCGAAGGGGAACATTGACAGAAAACTTGCACAACCTTGGAGCAACTCTATGGAATACGTCTAGTATGTCTACTCGGTGTTGATCAGTGTGGTGGGCCTATGCTCTAAATCCTCTTTCTCCTATAAATGAGTATACTTATAACCAGCACTGAGCCCTTTTATTCGAAGAGACTAGTAGTGGCAAAAATATTAGTTTACAGTTATTTTGATCGCTTCAAAATAAGTTAAAATTCTTTCAGACTGATTTCGTTTTAATGTTTAGTTAGTGACAAGTGACAATATTTTTCTAAACATTCTTCACAAATAAATAATGCTCAATGAATTCTCGATAATCAATCATAAAAGTTTGAAGTATATTTTGATATATTTGGGCAAGATGTCGTCACATCGACATATACAAAGCACGCAATGGATGAAAAAGTCTATTACCTGCCTTAAGTAACATTTACGTAGGAGAGGACGAGGTAATCAAATTTCGTCACTAGACTTGCTATGTCCTTTACAGAATGATCGTCCTTTACGTGGTTTGATAAACCATTTTTCCTATTCGATTTTGCGTCCCCTTTTGAATACATGACTTTCGTTCAAATGTGTAAAATATTTCGCATATACGAGTATATTACGACCTATTCGTATCTCACTTAGAGACTTAGTCTCAGATCTAAAATCGGTAAAGCCATTTTGGTAGGAGTTCGATAGCAAACACTGTAAAATGAGATTTTTAGTATTACATAGATTTTCTCACCTGATGGTTAGTTGACTACCATGAAACAAATTGAAATTGGTAAGCACTCATAGGCCTATATTATATCCGACACACTCTCTTTACAATATATGTGGTGCATTGACAGTGAGACTACTCTACATACTTTATGTTGTCTTGATGCAGCATAATAACTTGGCTTTCGATTAAAACTTACATGGAAGACGTCGTAGTTATACAGTATGTAAATCTCCGTATATCTTCAACACAACATTTATCAAAAGGTTTTCAATACTATTTCATCGCACCCTATCTTTATAACAAAATAAACAAACTTTTTACTATCTATCCACTTTATAAATCCAAAGATGTGGCGATCCTCATCCGCATCCTCAGATGTGGCGGTGCAATCTTGGGTTTTGTCTGTCATAACGTGGGTAGTTGGGCGAGGAGGTTGACGTCGGGTATTTCAATAAAATATTCCACGATACTATTACTTCCTTCTTTATTAATTTCACTATAATAAATCAACACTTATAATTTTAGATAATAAACAAATTTTTTAAAACACTCCACCAGAACACGTGAGCGCGTGCGCACTCCATGAAATCCGAACCAGTAATGGCCGCCACCCCGCTCGGTGTTATGTCAGATGTCAACCTCAAAATGTCAGGTCTGATTCGATTGCAAACTGATTAACAATCTGTGCGCCGTCAAATCTAAATGCAAAAAAATAAATTTAAATTATCTGCTAAACTTGGCTTTTAACGAAACGTTATATAAAAAAAATATATAATATAGGCCGATATATAAAAATATAGACATTATGTGAAACATAATAACGACATTACAAGTTATTCCCTTTAGTCAAAGTTCTGGATTCTGAGTTGTATCTTTTAATATGTTAGGGCTGGTGGGAATCTTCGACCGCTAGTTACCACTCTGCCTATAATTTTTTTATGTATCACTACTACTACTTTTGATAAAAGCTTCGCTTGTGTGATTCATGTGCGAAGGAAACGAAGACAAGCAGAAGTCAACCAGTTTAATTATAAATCTCAATTCTTGTGACTTTAAATTTATCCCTAATTGTGCTTCCACCGCTTACGGGATCCAGATGTGCGAAATTGCCTCCAGAAATTTATGTAACACAGTATTATTACAGCCTCTGTATATATAAAACAACTTAAATTAACTCAAAGCGAAACGGTCGTATTAATTAGCATGAAACAAGACAAAAGTGTGTAATTTATGTAACAAAACGATGCGATAATATTATTTGAAGGTTAATGATGACCTTTCATAGCCACAGAAAAAATATGGTATATATTTTTGAAAATAAATCAACTCTCAAAAGTGCTGTACACTTTTCTATGTAGTTATATTCCCATATTACTACACACGATTTCAATAGTGTTGTTAACTTTTGAATCAAGTCATAATCACATATTATTAAACTAGCTTTCAATAAATAAAAAAAATAACAAAAAAAGAACCGCCTTCAAAACACTCTTACAAATATATTAATATGGTCTAAAAAGTAAGAAATAATTGCGTATTCTTTTATAGTGTTCTTCGTAATCTTATATTCGGAGTCGGTGTGAGCCAAGGTAGGTGTTCCCCGCGAGTCCACTTGGCAGCTCTCGCGTCACTCCCACCTATAACTATATATGTAGGTACCTTGGCTGACACCAACTCCAAGTATAACAATACGAAGAGCACTATAAAGGAATACGCAATTATTTATTACTTTTTAGAGCATTTTAATATATTTGTAAGTCTGTTTTGAAAGCGGTTCTTTTTTGTTAAAATTATTATTTATTTTTTGATTTTTAGTGAATCTAAAGTATCTAAAGTATCTAAAGTATCTAAAGTATATAGTATATATATAAGAATCTGAAGTAAACGTGTTGCAAAGCAGCAACAAACGTAAGCTCATTGCTATTTGATTACAGACACTTGTATTTTCTGCCTTAAACCGCACCCTTACTGTAAGCTGTTGAGGATATCCATTGATCTTCATGTTTAACTACGACTAGCACTTGACCATACCGAAGTTACGGTAGGCAACTCAAATATCTGGATAGCCTATAGATTATTCTGCCGAGTATCGTTCATTTGCTCCTAAGAATTGAAGACTTCCGTCACTTTGTCATGGATTCCATCATCAGAACCTAACCAAACTATCATAAAACAACCCTTGTAGTATATCCTTTCCGATAAAAAGAGAATCATCGAAATCGGTTGGCGTGATCTTGAGTTATTCGTCCATTTGTCGCGCACAGGCTTAATGCAAATTTAACATTTATCCGGTTTTCTCATGGGTGCCATCATCAGAACTAGATTTAAAAAAATGGGACCCTATGACGAGCACCACCTATCATTTGAAAAAAAAATCATCAAGATCGTTCCACCCAGTTGGGAGATATGAGGTAAACATAAAAAAAATATAGACGAATTGATAACCTCCTCCTTTTTTTGAAATCGGTTAAAAATGCTGTACACTTTTAAATCACGTCACATTGCCATATTAATAAATAAGGTTTCAAAAGTCCTATACACTTTTGAATCTAGGCATATTCCCGTATTATTAAACACACTTTCAAAAGTGTTGTTTACTTTTGAATCAAGTTGTATTCATATTGACTATTTGAACGGGTACATACCACGATGACGTTTTTTTAATTTTGCCGATATTTCGACCCAGTTGCATGGATCGTGGTCACGACGTTACTGCTGTGGTCGGTTGAGTCAAGCTGTCAAGGGCAGAATCTGTCTACCCTACGTCTGATCCTTTTATTTTTCACGGCACCCACATCCATTTGTCGGCATACTACACTCACAACGTCACGTTTTAATTTTGAAAAATTGCGTCGTTTGTTCATTTGGCATAGCTTCACCACTGGATTCCACGTATCAGCCAGCTTAAAACCATCTTCACGATTGAAATTAGGATATTTTTTAATTTCAATGGCCTCGCGAACTAATCTCGGCATATAATGGCGGTCCGTGGAAAGAACTTTCGGGCTATGAAGTTCTATCCAGTGTTGAGTTCCCTGCTGCAAAATGTGCTCCGCGATCGCAGATTTTTGTATGTCGTTGTGCTTGACAGCATTTATGTGTTCTGACACACGAGTTGCTATGGAACGCTTCGTTTGCCCAATACAAGAGCTTCCACAGCTGCAGTCAATTTTGTAAACGCCCGGACATTGATATGGTAAACGAACCTTCGGAGATCTTACCATGTTTATTATCCTTTGTAAGGGAGTGAAGACCGTTTTGATCCTATAGTCGTGACCACGATCCATGCAACTGGGTCGAAATATTGGCAAAATTAAAAATTAAAAATCGCCATCGTTATATGTACCCGTTCAAATAGTCAATATGTTAATAAACCACGAAAATTTAAATTTAAAATAATAAGTTATATTCATATATTATTAAACACGCTTTCGAGAGTGCAATTTGAAACATCTCATATTCCCTTATTACTCAGCAAGCTTTCATAAGTTCTTTACGCTTTGAAACAAGTTATATTCCCAAGCCTTCAAAAGTGTAGTTGAATCATTACAATATGTTCCCATATTATTACAGTGTACAGATGGTGTTTATAACGACTTCAAATTTTGAAAGAAGAATCCACAACTAAGTTAAATATAGTTAGGTAAGTCAAATTTTTTCCAATATAACGCTGCAAGACTTGATTCAATCTGAATTTTCCTATATTTCCAATGCGACCCGCAACTACGCGGGTAACGTATCCGAGCTAGTGCATATGTAAATTATTGGCAAAAACTTTGTTTTCTTTTAAATTGTTTTATTTATGTTTTCTCTGCCAATATGTCTGAGCATAAATTCTTGGAAGTAATCCCGTACATCTGTGTGTCGTAAACCTCAGGGTAACAAATACATTCTTATGGAAATACCAATTTGAAGGTGAAACAATATTTTTTATTGCATACAGACAAAAATACAATAGAAGCCAGCTGTAATCAGTTAGTAGCTGCATCTCGTAATAGCGTACCAAGAAAATACCACAAGATTTCAAACTATATAATTTAAATGAATAGTTTAGGAATTATCGCGGAGATAATAAGGATTTTTGGAAATAAATTAAGCGCCTTTCTCACGGTGACAATTACGGGACTCGGTTGATGTCAAGCTTAATCAAGCTGAAATTATCGATGTTACCGGTGTCTCAAATGAAATTTTATATTTATTTAGCTTACTGCGTGAACGCAACGTATCCGAGGGGCGCGGGGGCTATGTCAATCGGTAGCTTGGCTAGTGGGAATGCAGTTTATGGAGCGTTTCATTCAATTGGTGCAAGAATTAAAGCCCCAAGATGCCAGTCAGGGGCTTCATTTCGTAAATCAGGTGATTGAGCGATATTCGACGTTTACCAGTAAAAGTATCCATCATCAATGGCAGTAATCCCTGGGTCCACCTGCCGAGCCATCAAGAGTAATTTTACTGTTCGGTTAAATAATTGCCGAGAACGCGAAGGTCTACATGTAGACGATATTATTTGTAAGAAATGAATTCCCAAAAAGTGTTGTCGCCTTTCTTGAAGAACAGATCTACCACGCTCCTATGCCATGCCTCCGACACTGAGCCGTTAAGGATGACGGAATTGAACATTCTCTAAAGGACATTGAGTACCGATTTTCGACTCGCCTTCGGGAGATCTGCTGTGATTTCACCATCACCTGTTGCCTTGTTGTTCTTCATCTGTTTCAGAACCATACTAATCTCGTACAGGCTGATGTCCGGGATGTCTTCAGTGAAGTGTAGGGTTAGTTTGGGTCTGGGATCTGCAGCCAAACAGTCAATATGCTTGAGAGTCGAAGAGTATAGTTGTCCATAGAAACTCTCGACCTCTCTCAAAGTATCCGTTTTCGACGCAAGGAGCTCGCTAATACTGGTCTTCAGCCCTGTAAGCTGGCGTTGACCAACAGACAGGTCTCTGGCGAATACTTTGGAGCCCTTGTTGCATTCAATAGTGTCTTTCTTACGGTTCGCAGATCACGTTTTTGTAACTTCGAGATCTATCTGTTGATATGCCGGTAATCGGACGCGTCCGCTGCAGACTACAAACTCATTGTCTGTGTTTGCTCCATGAGATTAAGAGTGTAGTCAGAGAACCTCTGGGTTTTTGTTTAATGGCTTTGAAGTAGTTGGTATCAACCATATGGACAGTTTCTACCAGCTTATTGTTAACCTTATCTATAGATTCGCGTTTCTCGATGCTATCGAAGTGGTTTTGCAGCTCTAGTTGAACGCTCTCGGGGTCTTGGATTTGGGCACGAGTAGGTCGCAGCGTAGACTTCAGCAGTCTGTATCGTTCTCGGTGTACGTTGATATTCAATGTGCCTCTAACCATGCGGTGACCGCTCCCAGTTGTCACTTTTTTGATCACAGGACATCATTGAATATGTTTCGTTTCTTAGTCATGCTGAAGTTTATCTCGTTTCACCTGGAACCATCGGGATTCAGCCAGGTCCATTCTTGGAGCTGCTGTTTCTTGAAAATGGAGTTCATCATATAGAGGCCCTTCTTTTTCATGAAATCAGTGAGCATCTGGTTCCGTTGCCCATAGCCAAATTGCTTCACTCTCAACTCTGTTCCACTTCGTTCGCTGAGTTTTGCGTTGAAATCTCCCATCACAACATTATAGAATGTTCCAGAGGTATGCATGGCCTTGGATATGTCCTCATACATAACTTCTACATCCTCATCCGGATGTGATGATGTGGGTGCGTAAACCTGGATGATCTTCAGAGAATACCGTTTGGTGATTCTGGTGCGCTACCCAGTTGGACACAACAATGGAATCAGGCATCATCTTGAGATTGAAGTTCACTTTCTCGGTAGTAAAACAAGTTACCGGATTCGAAGATTACCGTGTCCTCCCCCTCTCTATGAACTTCGGACAATATTCGATCTTCGAAGATCTTTTCGTCGGTCCTCAAAGTGCACGCGTTGTATGTTGCCAGGTCAAGTCGTCGGGGTTGGCAGCGGAATCTCTTCCGGAGATTCTTAGCTCCGCCGTTACCGCAACCGCTGCCAGTCAAAAGTAAAAGTGGATAAAAGTTGTTAGTTAATTTTTGTAAAATGAGCTAATTACCGATGAAGATGTGTTACTAGATAAACAAGCTCAGCAAAATGTCGAAATTTATAGTACTAATGGCATTGCTAAAGATTAGGAAACGATATGGTACAATAAAGGGATATCAGACTTAATCCTGGATATGCGAGTTGTCGAAAATGTACCGACATATAACCCTTGATAGGTTAAATCGAGGTAAATTTCTCAAGTACGAACATGAAACTGTTTTCAAAATACCTATCGGGAATGTACCTTCAAAGTTTCGCTGTTGGAAAGTTGAACCTTTCTATTACACGACATGTGCGGGCTTTGTTATGTCGAGGCTCCAACAGTACCATATAGTTAAAAGTTTTTCAACAGCCACGTAGCAGAATATTCTTCTACCGTTATCATTTACCTAAACAACTTTAAAATTTCTTTATCTTTCTATCTTTATATACGAGGTTTTAGGAGACCGCTTCCGAAATCGAAGACAGACGAAAGTACTAATGGTACGTTTGATGACGGGACGGAAAAAAATCGTTCCGGATTGAAATGAAATCATATTTGTAAAATGTCTTATTAGCGTTATTTACGCTACATCGTGTTAGTACAAGTAACTGAAACGATGGTTTCGTAAATAATGTATTACTAAAAAAAAACCCAGCAATGAAACACAATATTAAAAGCAGCTGATGGATCAACGTTGACCCGTGCGTTCAAGCTTCAGCGGTTTTCGATTTTGTGTTTCATTGCTGGTTTTTTTTAGTAAAGTAATGTATATTTTATAAAACCAACGTTTCATTTAGATGTACTACCACGATGGGGCATAAATAATGCTATTAAAATGTTATAATAATATATATTTTTTTAATCAGGTTCCATTTTCTTTTCGTCCCATCATTAAAGGTGTCATTAGTACTAAAACAAGATACCCGGCCTTTTCGGGGGAAAGGCCAGGTTATGTATGATTATACCCACTAAAACCCCCTCGATGGCCCTCCTCTGCACATGTAAGGCGACACCAGGCTCTCCAAGGAACTTTCATCTGGTGCCTCCCTTGTGCGATGTCACTTCAATGTAGCCTAAGTCTACGTTAAGCTACATTCTCATACTAAGGAACGGTGGGAGCCCCCTCTCTAACCGCTCGCACCCCATCAGACTCAAGGCTGGAGCATTCAAATCAAATGAACGACTGCAAGGCGGCTGTGTCACCCCTGCATCTCCGTCTTCGCGTTGGATCGGCCCACTCTCGCGCTTGCTCGGCGGTCTCCTTTTTAACCAAAACTGTTTCGCAAAAGTAGACCATCGCCCTCCAAGCATCGTATTTTTTTAGCATGGCCGCAATTACTGTTGGGGGTGAGAGGTCTTCGCCAATCCAGTCTATCAAGGCACGTCGCTCAACACCCCATGCAGGGCAGACCGCAAGTGTGCTGAGCGTCGTCGCATTCCCCACTGCAGTGGTAACACTGCGCTGTCGTCTCGCGCCCTATCCGAAACAGATACTGGCTGAAACACCCATGACCAGTCAGTACCTGTGTCAGTCTAAAGGTGACGCTCCCCGATTTTCTCTCAATCCATTTGAAATACGGCAGGATCGTACTGACAATGCGTTGACGTGCGTTCCTCTCCTCCCCAAGTCGAAGTCGCCATTCGTCAAATTCTTGTCGGTGTGCTTGTCGGTGAATTTTGGTCTCGCCTGTATCGTTTCTACCGCTTTGACGAAGTGATTGTGACCCATGATAGATTCTCGTTTCCATTTCCGCTGAAATGTCTAGTGGAAGCGCGCTAAGATAGTAGCCACCTCAAACGATATTGTGCGATATCCTCGTGCAATCCTAATGGCCATCTTGCGTTGCATGCTATTGAATATGGTTCTATAGCGTCGGACGCCCGACAGTCTGTGAGACCATATAGGTGCATTGCTCCAGCAAATTCTTCCATTCCAGGGACCAGTTGCCGAAAGTGCTCGCCAAAGCGGAGCGGAAGCGGTTTCCTAAAACCTTTTATATCTACCTGTTTCTGATGTTAATGTTGCTTTTATAATTCTACTTTAAGTTTCTTGGTGGCGGAGTTTTATTCGATTCTTTACCTTCCCGTTGAATCTCTTCTCGATTAGGATGTATTTTTATCTAATTTGTCTGAACGTGGATCGTTGGGAGGCTTCGGTAGTATATTATTTTGCTCGGCAGCACATTTTAGCCAGTATATTGGTAAATAGCCATGGCTGAAGCCTTTCTAATTGAGATTATACAAAATAAATAATACAATTATGTAAATTTGCTCTAACGAGTATAGAACCCTGGACTTGAAGCGTCCGCCTTTTTACATAGTATAAAGTGAAGACTTATTTTACCGCTTCAAAAATAGATAGAGTGATTCAAGAAGGAGTTTTATATGCATAATAGGTGTTATAGTAAGGAAAACTTAAAAATTCACAGATTTGTAAAAATGTCGTGACAAATATGTTTTTGTGCGCTTAAATAACAGATTCTGGCTAAACCTTACGAGATAGATTAAATATATGTACTATGAAATTGCATATCTTAAAAACATCTACAAAAAGTGTACAGTAGTGTATATTTATCTCAAAAGGATAACCCACAGTGACCATTTTTATCTTTTACATATTACAATACCGTGTTATTCCTTATCCAATAAAATACTTTATATGCGTTGTATATTTCGTGTAAATTAAAACTGCTTTTAATAGCATTTCATTAAAATGGATATCTTAGAAGATATCAGCGATTTAACAAGCGTGGGCACAATGGCTTACAAACCACTCGTTTCCTAAATATCCGTACATTAAGACCCGAACGTCAGATAACGTAATATACGGAGGTATATAAAGAAGGGTTTAACCCTTAAGCCCTTTTTCTCTTTTACTTTTAACCACACAACAAAGGTTGTCTGGGAAATATACCTTCAAGCGATACGGTCGTATTTTATTTATAAAACTTCTAGCTTTGTTTTTAATAAAATCCTGTTTGGCTGCCTGACTGACTGCCTCATTGGTCTAGTGGTTAGCATGTTCGACTACAGACATGAGGTCCTGGGTTCGAGTCCCGGGTCGGGCCAATTCGAAATCGATATTGAGTTTTCTATTAAGATTTTCTCAATATTTGCCCGAAGTTGGGAAGTTGGCGGTGTGATCCACCCCCGTGCCTCGGAGAGCACGTTAAGCCGTCGGTCCTGCGCCTGATCTCTCTCCGGTCGTGTCGGATTCCCGTCACATCGGACTATGAGAGTGAAGGAATAGAGAGTGCACTTGTGTACTATGCCTGCCAATCCGCAGTGGAGCAGCGTGGTGGGTCTATGCTCTAAAAACCCTCGCTCCTCGGAGTGAGGAGGCCTGTGCCCAGCAGTGGGACGTTAGTGGGCTGCAACTTACTTTTACTGTTTGTCTGACCGCGATAAACTTAAAAACAACTAAACTAATTTTCATGTGGTTACTTCCAAGAGATACAGTAGTTCTTGAGGAAGGTTTTTGTATATCATTTGTCAAGTTTTTGTATAAATTATTTGAAATATAACGATAATTGTTGCAAAGCTTTCAATGAAAACACTGCCTAATTCCTTAGAGATATAACAAAACAATGTATCATTTAAAGATAACTCACTACTACAATTTTAACATAAGAGTCTCCTGTCACATACAGTATGATGGGATATATGTACGTCTTAATGCATTTTTATATATAAACAAGTGTAAATAACGAATTGAAACCAACAGTAATAATATAAAGCTCCTGACTTTTCATTCATAGTGAGATCTTTTCACCTGCAAGGGTTGTATGGAGCTTTTATTTTATAAAAACACGTCCGTGTAGAATGGTGCTTAGAACGCTCGCTGCATTTAAATGTTGAAATGAAGCTGAATTTTTCAAAAAATAAAACCAACATTATATTGTATCAGGGTGCAGCTGAATGCAGTCACGTTTAGCTGTGACTCAGTCTGATGTTAGTGATTTACAAATAGTTATATCATCCTTATCCTAAACTGCCTCATTGGTCTAGTGGTTAGCATGTTCGACTACAGACATGAGGTCCTGGGTTCGAGTCCCGGGTCCCGGGAGTTTTCTATTAAGATTTTCTCAATATTAGATTGTGATGCCGTCGGTCCTGCGCCTGATATCTCTCCGATCGTGTCGGATTCCCGTTACATAGGACTATGAGGGTGAAGGAATAGAGAGTGCACTTTTGTACTATGCCTGCCAATCCGCAGTGGAGCAGCGTGGTAGGTCTATGCTCTAAAACACTCGCTCCTTGGAGTGAGGAGGCCTGTACCCAGCTGTGGGACGTTAATAGGCTGCCACTTACTTTTTTTTTATCCTTACGTATTATAAAGTAAACTCCTCCGCAGCGTCTATACTTCTGTTAGTTCGGAATTAGCGGAAAAACTGCTAAAGGAATTTGAATACAACTTTTAACAATAGATAGAGTGATTCTGTATATAATTTGTAAAGGTTTAGTGTAAATGTGTTGAAATGTGAGTGTCAAAAAAAAATAAATCCGCTTGTGAGCTTTCATTGAAAAAGCTGACTAATCATTGAGAGATAAAATAAAACAATGTGCAGTGATATTATTCCTATTTTATAGATCGACATAATAAGGATAACTCAGTATATGCATTTTATGTTTGAAACGGATAAATAAATATTAGGCCAAGAGAGCCGACTTCAACGCGCGTTACACTGTCAAGCGTGATGGATTAGTCTTATTCAATATCTATTAAAATTTCCCTCTCTCGCTCATGGGCTTCCTTAAGTGAGATTACGGACTCGCAGAAGTAGGATACTCCGGCCTACATCCTATCATTGGAGAGTATCGCAACTATAATGCTCCCAACCGAGAGATCACCGCCAATCAACGCCACCAGGAGGTGACATTGAGGTCCACAGGCTGCACAATCTGCCACAGAGTGATGCGTTGAGTCGACAGCTGCACCACACTGTTGGCAAGCGGGTGACTCCTACCGGCCAATTCGATGCAGGAACTTTCCGAAGCATCCATGCCCGGTCAGAACCTGCACCAATCTATAGGAGAGCGAACTGTGCTCTCTGGAAAGCCATTGTTCCAGATGACGTCGGATCGCCTCCACAATGGCCACGCCCGCCACTGGGGACCCGAGGCTCGCCTTCCATTTTTAGACCAGGGCCTGGTCAGCCAGAGATCTGATCCTCCGAACCTACTCGGCATGAATCCACAGGCTCTGCGCTCTCGCCGCCACTCTATGTCAGTAGACGGCCGCAAGTACCTCAGCCCGCAACTCTCACGGAGGATCACCCGCCAAAAGAGTCGCCGCTCTCCAGGACGGTACTCTGGGCCTTTTGCAAGGAAAGGAGATTTGGTGCGGCATCGACCCACACAGGTGCACTGTACAAAGCCATACTGGCGACGATACCAGTGTATAGTCTTCTGCCATAGTATAGTCGTACTGCCAGGCAAAAATATTTGTCTTCCTTAAACTAGCCGTTATATGTATGAAAAATTTACGCGTGATCCGAACGGGGATACAAAAAGACATTTCATTTGTATAGTAACCTGAAACAGTCATTGATATATCACGTGCATACAGTTTCGCTTCCATGAGGCGACTGAGTGACAAAATACAAATTAAAACTCGTACATAGGGATTTGTAATCCCTCGCTTAAATCCGGATAGGTTAAGAGATATCCTCTTATCTTTATCATAAAATAAAACGGCAAAAGGATAGCTAGTACCACATCCTTTGTCTTTCTTTGACTTATTAATAATATCTCTATTAATTTGTGCAACGTAAGGATTACTCCTGTTGAAATATAATTGTAATTTCACTATTGTGTGTGTTGCCGCATGAATAACAGTAGACGCGTAAAACAAGTTTCACATCAAAATGTGTATTGTTTTGAACATGTTAACTGAGATAGAATATACTAAGTTGGTCTCTAACTCTAAGGTCTCTAACCCAAAGTTGGCCTGGTAGAAATCGCTGCGTAGCGGTGAGGCCGCCTTTTTATATGTTGTTTTCTTTTCTCTTTTACATTGTTTCTGTTCTATGTTTCCTGTGTCAATAAAGTATTTTCTATCTATCCTTCTATCTAAGTTGGGTTTCAAGTTACGATGTGCGCGTACTTACACCGAATTGCACTTTTTACAGCCAACTAGAAGACGTACCACATCTTATAGAGTGTGTCAAATCAGGGTGAAAGACAATCATTGATAGCTCGCTTTACTCTAAATTGCTTTAATGTTGGTCTTTTTTTGCGTCAGGAAATCCTCATGGATACCCAACACCAAGGGGGTGGCCATTGCGGGTTATGCCGATTTCCCACCGGCTAAAACCTGACGATGCTCTGACATGCCGCAGTGACGATGCCGTGGGAACGTTGTCCGACGCTCTACTGCCGTGCCTGTGACAATATCCGTGACCACGGGCCCAAATCGGTGTCGGCTGCCATCCGACTACACTCTCCAAAGGCGACTTGCCTGGAGCACATAGTACGCCACCAGCCACCTCTGGAAAATCTCTATCCGAACAACAAGCCGCACGTCTCCTGTTCACCCTTCTTCTGCGCACGCCGGGAGCGGACATGTCTTCCTCTCTCGACCGCTTCGCTGTCTCCGTCTGCCACATCGCTTCTTCGTAAAAGGAGACTATCGCATTCCACGAAATTTCGCTGCTGGCCATCGCGTTGACGACGAAGGGCAGCAAAATTTCTGTTCCAACTACTCACACAAGTGCAGCATGCGGCTCAACTCATTTCGGGCACATCACCAGCGTGTCAGTGGCCGTGTCAGAGTCACAACCGCACTCATGGCACACCTCGGTCGGCTTTCGACCTACCACTAAGCACAGGTATCTGCCAAAACAGCCGTTGCCAGACAGGACCTGTGCAAGGCGTAATATTATGACCCCGAAGCCTCGAGGGCACCATTCGTCTAAGACAGGCAGAATCGTCGCGATTGTCACCCGTCGCCTGTGTTCGCCTATACCACCACTGAATTTGAGCAAATTGAGGAAACTCCCCAATTGCTTGTGCAAGTTGGTCTACTGCAGAGCCTTCTGAGTAGAGTTTTCAGTGATTTATTTTAAAGCGAAGTTATGATAAGGCTGACGTGTCCTGTGGGCAAAAGTCCTTAATATACACTACATTAAAATAAAACTATTAATTTGTGCTACTTAAGGACTCCTGTCAAATATAATTGTCATTTTACGCATGTGTGTGTAGCCGCACGAAAAACATTAGGCGCATAAACAACTTTTTGGTTTAGTTTGATTTCTGAAAAGCTAAAATAAAGCGAAATTGTTATTTTTACTGTATTCTGTGAGCCCCTTCGAACTGGCTCACCACATAAACTATACCGGTTCAGTCAAAATGTAGAAAATGGTTATAATTGAAACGCCTTCTAATATTCTATACTAGAGCCAGAGTGCTTCCTGTGACTGTCGTGTGTGGCGTCTTAGCTGCGAATGGTGACAGCGTGACCATGCAGAATCGAGGTGACTGCGCGGGCGCCGTTATCTATACAAACCTCTATCCCTGGTAGGGTGGCCCCGCGCAGATCTATGGTCGCTGCCGCCAGATGTTGCACACGACTTCACTGGGACCGCACTCTGTACCCTTCTTATCTTTATTGCCAAACTTGTATTTACAAAACTATAACTAAATTAAACATAATCCTATTACAATATGAACTTACTAACAAAGGGATTCTAACACAAAGAGACAATACACAATGAGAAACTATAACATAAAATAAGCCTAACTTACGACAATTACTACGAACCATAAAACTATTTATATTTACAAATATGAATAAATAAGTCCGATAATATTTTACAAAAAGTCGCGAACAGTATTCCATGCAGTTTTATTGTATTTATTCACCTTTTAAACTCTTCTACACGTAATTCAAAACCAAACCAAAGCAGTCCTGCCATGCTAGAGTTTAGCGATACTAACGAAAAGCAATTGATTTATGTATATATAGATATTGTTTTCTTTGTATAAGTAATAAGATTGGTCTCATTTTAATAATAAAGTTACTCACAACGTCGCTAGATAGGGTATAAAAGGCACTCTGCATGCGGATGTCACGTATAAACGTGGCCAACTTCCGGGGAAGGCTTTTTACGAGCAATGGCGCTGACGTCCGCTGTCGCATCCTTTGCATTATACCCACCAACGTATTACGTACGCAACTGAGTGGAATTTATATATATATAAATTGTAGCTAACAAGATAAACTTTATTCGGTCTTATCTATTAACCAAATTGGTGTGACTAATCAATAAAATTCAGCACGACAACAGGCGACATGCCACAAACACTAAGCGATTGCCAGTAAAAAGTAAGTAGCAGCCCATTTACGTCCCACTGCTGGGCACAGGCCTTCTCACTCCGAAGAGAGGGTTTTTAGAGCATAGACCCACCACGCTGCTCTACTGCGGATTGGCAGGCATAGTACACAAGTGCACTCTCTATTCCTTCACTGAGAAAATCTTAATAGAAAACGCAATATTGATTTTTGAATTGGCCCGACCCGGGACTCGAACCCAGGACCTCATGTCTGTAGTCGATCATGCTAACCACTAGACCAATGAGGCAGTTTTGCCAGTTGATTGCCAGTGGTTTATATTAATACTCAGATTATATGTGAGTTAAAAAACTGTATCCGATTTTACGAAAGTTGTGCGGACGGAGGAATATCCAACTACCCTCACTCATAGTTTATATAGAGAACGAGTGCACAATTATATTACATACACTATTGTTAGACTCATACATTACTCTCATAATCTAATCAACTTTACAAGGAATATATATCTAACTAATACATTTCTAAATCCGTAACATCATTTACGTGGACTATCCGATTTTAATAATTTAAAAAATATTTTACAGTAATTTAAATTGTCTTTAAAAAAATGAATTTAACCGGATAAGGATTAATTCAGAGGTATGAATAATATGGTTTAATTATTGTCGGCACTTTTATTAACTTTTAAAATGTAAAAAAGTAGCTTTAGTGCCATAACGACATTAGATGGACACATAGTATCGCAGACTTTTTTTGTAGATATTAATATTATAGAACATTTTTTTTTCTTCTATCATCAATAGTTTTCGCAGCGCACGCGATGACAGATTTTATGTGACCAATTTTTTACATCTTAGGTTACATTAATGTATTTTTCTTAAGGACCCCTATTTTTTTGATCAAGCAATATAGCTTCTGTCACTCAGTGAAAATGCAGCTTTCTAATCGTGAAAAAATTTTTTAAATCCACCCAGTAGTTTTTCTGTGAAAACGTTACATACATACTTACAAAAACACAAATGTTTCCTCATTAATATTAGTTTAGATCGTCAGCGATCTGTCAATCGCTGACAATTATGTCAAATGCCATAAGGTTACATTAGAAAATTATGGTGGTTAAGTTTACTTAAAATTTGTGATGTCCGGTAACTATTTTATTTTTACCTTCTCCAGATTATAATAAACATAACATACAAAAATTATCGAAATCTGTCCAGCCGTTCAGGGGTAATGTCATGACATAGGGCTATAGAGACTCATTTTTCTATATGTCTGAGAATAAGCGTAGGGTTCTCCGCAGACATCGTCATTAATGGCATCCATAATCATATCAATCACTCATAAACCACTTTCCATACAGTGGGCGTTGGGGGTAATGTTGGTGCAATCAAACACTTTCTTAATTTACTCAGATTATATGTTCAATCACTGCCTCATTAGTCTAGTGGTTAGCATGGACGACTGCAGACATGAGGTCCTGGGTTCTAGTCCCGGGTCGGGCCTATTCAAAAATCAATATTGAGTTTTCTATTAAGATTTCCTCAATATTTGCCCGAAGTTGGGAAGTTGGCGGTGTGATCCACCCCCGTGCTTCGGAGAACACGTTAAGCCGTCGGTCCTGCACCTGATCTCTCTCCGGTTGTGTCGGATTCCCGTCACATCGGAATATGAGACTGAAGGAATAGAGAGTGCACTTTTGTACTATACCTGCCAATCCGCAGTGGAGCAGCGTGGTGGGTCTATGCTCTAAAACGCCTCGCTCTTCAGAGTGAGGAGGCCTGTGCCCAGCAGTGGGACGTTAAAGGGTTGCTACTTACTTACTTATACGTTCAATCATTTAATGCTCCCGATATCAATTTACGCAAACACATTAATAATAATAGCTAGGAACGCGTCTGTTTCAAAAGTCGACCGCACCGGCGGGTCCTCGCGATCTTGCGCCGCCTGGCTCCAGTGCCGGCGACCCTCGGTCATCCGTCAAGCTCGTGGGGGTATCCTTACATTGAGCCACCCGGTGCGGGGTCGCCACTCCAACTTCTTCGGGCCCCGACGTCCATCGGTCCGTCGGACTATGTGCCCCGTCCATTGCCACTTCAGGTTCGCGATTCGTAGGGCTATATCGGTGACTTTGGTTCTGCTACGGATCTCCTCACGTTTCGGAGCCGTAGGTCATCACTGGCAACACGCACTATTCGAAGAGCTGTGTCTTCAGACACTAAGGGATATTGGACGAAAAGTTAAATTAAGTACAGTGAATCATTTCACTAAGTAGACCCTCACTAAGATACCAAAATACAACACATACTTGGGAATTGAAAATGTAAATTGGAAATAACACGTGAATAGTACTGTAAAAGCGATTTCAATTTGATGTATTGGTGTTAGATTTAATTCTCACGTAGTCATTTGTCCTTGTAATGCCAATTTCGTAGTCAGAGCAACGTGTAAAAAGTAGGGTTCTGGAGCTAGCATGCATTAGGGAGATAGCCTTTTTCCCAGCAAGTAAACGACATTTTGATTACACCGTGCAAGCAATTTGCATTTTTTCACAGGAACACTTTCAACACACGTAGAGGTACGTAATGTTGCTGCATTTTTAAAAGGTTTTCAATGAAATTTTCGTGATGTTTTTTTGTTACGACATCTGCTTTCTATCACGGACAGTTTCCTTTACAATCTTGTATATATAAACGAGGGCCGTCTTTATTAAACAAAGTGAAATAAATAGAAAATCAATAAAGCAAAGAATACGTACAAATTGAGTAACTGTTATTGTAAAATCAATCTGCTGAATAATTGAGTTTATTCAATTATAATTGTTTTATTTGTATCTTGCGAAGGTCATAGTGTACTTTAATAAGTCGTGTCGACAAAGGTATGTCGCCATCGCTTAGAACAGGGTTCCGTAGTTACATACATACATAGCATCACGCCTCATTCCCATAGGGGTAGGCAGAGACAACGTCCTTCCACTTGCCACGATCCTTGCATATCTCCTTCGCTTCTTTCATTCTCATTAAACCTTTCATACAAATACGTCGGTTTAGAGTACTCTTGACCTGGCCCTTATTTAAAATGTCCTGGATTTGGACCAAGAACGTTCGCCTTGGTCTTCCCCTTCCAACTTTCGCATTCACTCTTGACTCATAAATCCTTTTTGTCAGTCTCCTTTCATTCATTCTCTCTACATGCCCGAACCATCTAAGCATACCTTTCTCAATTTTAGTCACTACATCTTCTTTTATGCCACAACGTTCTCTTATCACACTATTTCTTACTCTGTCACTCAGTTTTAATCCACTCATACTTCTCAACGCTCTCGTCTCTGCCGCATTTATTTTACTTTTATGCTTCTTCTGCCATACCCAACTTTTACTACCATAAATAAGTGTTGGCACCAATACTCCTGCATGCACAGCCAGTCTGGCCCTTTGAGACACCATCTAGCTGTTCATAAAGGCGCTCAGTGCACCATTTACCATATTTCCTGCTTTCACTCTCCTTTATTTCTCTCTCACTTCCGTAGTAAATATTCAAAATCTAAATTATAAATATATTCTAACAATATCTCGAAAACTTTTGAGAAAGTTGATAATATGGAGATAGGTGTATAACTAGTGATTAAGTCAGAAATGCCATTTATAAATATTGTAACTATTACGCTTTTTTTCCACGCAGATGGAAAATTACCTGAAGACAAAGATTTATTATATACTATTGATATAGGTAGTGAAAACGCACATTTAACTATAAATATGCCATCTAAACCAGCGCCTCTCTTTTTAATACGTTATGGATACTATTTGGTGTGAAGAATATGGTTTAGATTATTGTAGGCCCTTTAAAATGAAAAAAATGTAGTTTTTATACTGTAAAACATTTTTTAGTTCTATCATCAATAGTTTCTGCAGCGCACCCGATGACAGACTTTTTGTGACCGATTTTTACACACCTTAGGTTACATTGATGCATTTTTTCTAGGGATCCCTATCTTTTTGAGAAAGTCTTCTATGTCGCTCAGTGAAAAGCTTTCTAATGGTGAAAAAAGTTTTTGAAATCGGTCCAGTAGTTTTCGTGTAAAAACGTTGCAAACATACTTACGAACACACAAACGTTTCCTCTTTACAATATTAGTTTAGGTTAAATATATATGATTTTGGGGTTGTATGTTTCTGATGTACAATAAAGTGTTTTCTCTCTCTCTCGTTCGAAAGAATTGCGCCAACTATGTTCATTAACTGTGGAACCCTAAAAAAACTTTAAGTGGCGTTATTTCTTTGCCAACGCTCACAATGAACATTGCAAAGCTTTGAACCAAACGGAGCTCTCTTAAAGGCGTGAATTCAAACAATGAAAAACACAAATGTTTTACGATTTCTGTATGAGTTTTTTATGATTTGAACGCAATCATGTTTTAAATGACTGCCATTATTGGCACGCAGGGAGGTTGTGCTAAAACCCTTTCGGAGTATATTTTCTTATTGAATGGTAATGGAAGAACTCACTGTGAAAATCTATATAAAACCTTCTATACTTTGTTCTTTGCAAATATTAGGCAGTGTTTTCGAGGAAAGCTTCATTTCGACTTAAAATCGTCATATTATAATTTGTGTTTGTATTAAACTTAATTCCCTGTATCTTGTTATATATTTACACGATATTGGTAACGACATAAAAAATTCTAACTTTTTAATGTTTGCAGACGACAAAAAAATTTTCCTTAGTATAAAAAATATTGAGGACTGTCATAAACTTCAGCAAGACCTAAATTCTTTAACAACTTATTACATTAACAATAGGATCACAGTCAACGTTAAAAAATGTTATCACATTACCTTCACCCGCAAAAATAGCCCAATTACATCTGACTATAAACTAAACGACGTGTTCATTCCAAAAGCAAACGTTATTAGAGACCTAGGTGTAAAATTTGACTCAAAATTATCCATGGTCGAACATATTGAAAACATTGTTAATAAAGCATACAAACAACTAGGTTTTCTTAAACGTGTAACACAATCTCTCAACAATATTGACTGCCTAAAAAGTCTTTATTTTGCATATGTTCGAAGTAACCTCGAATATGCCTGTAGTATTTGGTCTCCTTGTTACGATACACATATCAACAGAATAGAGTCAATACAAAAGCTGTTCCTTAAATATCTCGCTTTTAAGGACTACAAGAAAATTAGCAATTATCACGAAGCCTGCTCACATTACGGAATAGACACTCTAAAAAATAGGAGAAAACAAAGTGATATGCTGCTGTTGCAAGCAATCTTAACTGGAAAAATTGACTGTCCATGCTTAACATCAGCGATATCAATTAACGTTCCGTCTACTAGAACACGTCATACACCTTTGTTGCACGTACCCCATCA
>JACTOM010000936.1:3556236-3570608 GCA_015832385.1 Elymnias hypermnestra | reverse complement strand
CGGAAGCTCAGAGTCACTCAGCGTGCGATGGAGAGGGCTATGCTCGGAGTTTCTCTACGTGATCGAATCAGAAATGAAGAGATCCGTAGTAGAACCAGAGTCACCGACATAGTCCTGCGAATCGCGAACCTGAAGTGGCAATGGGCAGGGCACATAGTCCGAAGGACCGATGGACGTTGGGGGCCAAAGGTGCTGGAGTGGCGACCCCGCACCGGACGGCGCAGTGTAGGGAGACCCCCCACAAGGTGGACCGACGACATAAAGAGGGTCGCCGGTAGCCGCTGGAGCCAGGCGGCGCAAGATCGGGCCTTGTGGACGTCATTACGTGAGACCTATGTCCAGCAGTGGACGTCCATCGGTTGAAGCGACGACGACGACGACGATTCCTTTTCGCCAATGCTACCAACATATATACAGCTCCTTTCGTCGGTAGTTATCACTATCCGCCGGAAGATAGCGCCTCTTTTTGGAAGAAACTTCATGTTAGCGGGTTTGCATCTTAGAATGTACCATTACTTACCATCAGATGTGATCACACTACTGCTAACCTGACGGTAATCAAAAAAAATACTTATAGCTTCCTTAAGAATTACGCTATGCCTTGATGTAAACCATATGAAAATTCGTCCATTTGTTTTCTTGTTTATTTCTAACAGACATACGGACATGGAGGACTTTATTTCATATTATGTAAGTAAGATATAATTAAATTTAACAAAAGATTTTATGTAAACAAACGTATAAAATAAATTTCATAGCTTTCTATTAGTGTTATAGGAATAGGGTTTAAAAAACTAAAGCAATATATAAATAAAGTGAGCACGCAGAGGAAGTGAGACCTCTTTGGATTATATTGTACCAACTTCTATATCATTTTATTATATATATGTATCTATATATTTTTTCGTCATTTTTTTCTAAGTACTATAAAAAGTGTGTAAATAAAGTAAAAAGACCCAACAGATTAAAAAAGCTAAAGTTTTCCTACCAAGCTATAAGAAGTTTCACTTCAATAACCCAAAAAAATTGCCTTTTATTGGAAGACAAGTGAATAGGTATCGGCTATCATATATCATCTGTATTGACGCGTCATTTGTAAGACACCTTGTGGCGCAGAGGGAAAACCCTTTGCTTGTAGCCATCCCTCCATAGACGGATTCGATTTGTCTTTGTAAGGGATACAAATCGGTTATATCCTATCTATCCATCTACCCCTTCAACCTATAAGTATATCCTACTGTTATAATAAACTACCTGCCTCACCCAACTTCGTTTACGTCCCAATAATCAATTTAGCAAGATCTCACACTTTACCTCGTGCCACAAATAGAATGAATTCCATTCTCTTGTGTTAATAACAATTATACCCCCCTTAAAATTTCCCCCCTTGAAATATAATAATGAAACACATGAAGTTTATTGTCTTTCGTGGCGAGGCGCAGACTTCCGACTGAAAGCGATGACAACAGACGAGAGACGCTGGTGTGAAGATGTTGGTGGCATTGATGAAGATAAAAGAGATAGATAGTTAAAATGGGGCTGGTATATTGTTTTCAGCTAAAGTGTTATACTATTGCCATACTGTTAGTAAGTTGTTAATAAATGTATCAAGAACTCCACCAATCACAGTCGACGTTAAACCAACTACAAACAGAATTTGTCATTAAACTAGAGACAGTTTCCTGAATATTATCAAACCGGAAGTAGCACATGTAAACGTTTCACTTATATAATAACAATGAACTTAGCATAATAAAAAGATAGTAATATAATAATAATGGTCTCTGAAATGAGAAGAATCTCTTGTCCCCTCCCCTCTAATGTTGGTTACGTTGGAGAGGAAGAGAGAAAAGTAAAAGACGTGTAGTTATTGATGTCAAACCTCCTGCCACGCTTTATATTAGACTATATCATCATTATATATAGTGTGATAAGAAAACGTCATGGTATAAAGAATATGTAGTTGCCAAAATTAGGAAAGGTATGCTTAGATGGTTTGGACACTTAGAGAGAATGAATGAAAGGAGACGGCCAAAAAGGATTTATTAGACAAGAGTGAATGGGAAAGTTGGTAGGGGAAGACCAAGGCGAACGTTCCTGGAAGAAATCTAGGATATTCTAAATAAGGGCCAGGTCAAGAATACCGACGACCTTGGAAGAAAAGTTTAATGAGAATGAAAAAAGCGAAGGAGATATGCAAGGATCGTAGCAAATGGAAGGACGTGGTCTGTTACTACCCCTATGGGTATGAGGAGTGATGCTATGTATGAATGTATGTATACCATATTTTACCAACATGTGAAATATAGTCAAGCTAATAAAGCTTTCAAAACAGTTGTAAATTACGATAAAACCAAAAAGTGCCTTTTTAAAAAACGACCGACCTGTTCCACCGCTCGAGCACTGACTGACAGTAAATCGATCGGGCGGCTTTATTTATAATATGGTAATAGGTGACAACAATTACTAAACTATCTGCACAAATTAACAACAGCAACTTTAAAATATTTGGGTTGCCATATTAAATATTTAAATTTAAATTTTATAATTTAAACTACAAAATTACATTTTACCTTTCCATAATAATATTATCAGTTTATTGGTAAATTATGTTCCCGGTGTGCATGTTAATTTACCTGGTATTCGTGTAATTAATTATTATTCATAGCAAACACGTACACGAAATCAACCGCCATTTTCCCTCATTACTGGAGTTTTCACACAGAAAAAATATAACAGAATATATTAAGTAATTGTTGATTGTAAGCTTACGTGAGTGAGCTTTATAACTATAGAAATTTATACTTATATGACAAAGCTGAAATGTTTGAACGCGTTAGTCTCGGAAACTACTGGGTCAAATTGAAATATTCTTACAATGTTGGACATCCCATTTATCGATCTATAGGTTATATAACATCACGTTAAAATGATTAAGTGCAGAGTATTCTTTTTGAGTGCTTCCGTTGCGCGCGCTGTGTAAACGGTTACAGATAGGCATCAATTATTTATAACGAAATTGTTTCTCTTAAAAAGCATTTATGTAAGTATTTAAAGTTTGCTCTCTATACAATTTTTATGGCATGTAAATTAGTTCCCTTTTGTGTGATAGAGATATGCATAGAAGGCCTTATTGCTGCAAGGAATCTGTTCAAAGAATTTGGATCATTAGAAGCTTAATATAATTGATATGACAGAAAAGTGTCAGGAATTGCGATATATGATTGTGTAGAAGTTAATAACACATATTCTTTTATTCATAAGTATAATTCTATTAATCCTGATTTATACACACATTTCTGTTAAACATTAAATTGAATACAATAATACTATTTTAACGCTTTATAAATACACTTAATATCAAAACTACAACTGTCGTACCTTACAAACCAGTTAGGCAACCTTCCGCAGACAACGTCATCATTCGTCATCGTTCGCGCCGCTTAATTTAGTCAATACAAAACCTAATATCATGACGCAAACATATTTTAACTTGTTATATATTCTATTAACGCACTTAATTAAATATTTCACCACATTTATTGTTAAGATCTTGCTAAATAAACTGTAATGTACTTGTACCGACGACTATGATAAATAAATTATAATGGTCAATTTATATAATCGTATATTTGTTATACGATTGTCAGTGGCGAACGTAGCTGAAAAATATAAGTTAAAAGGGTATCAATAAATTTGTTCTTTAAATAAACATCGAATCACAACAATCATTTATAAATAAGTTATTGTCTACGAAATATCTACATATATGTGAGTAGAAACTACAAATATCGACGTAAGAATATTGTAAGCCTATAAAAGGCGAAAATAGATATTATTTTACTATTTTTATTAGACAAAACTACTGCGTCGATTGATCCAGGCCTCATATTTTTTGGGAAGAAAGAAATATTTACAGCAGATGTGTTTCTAATAAAAAGTTGTATTTCTAAGGAAAGTCCATCAAAAAATTGTATTTTAAAGTATTTCTACATAGCATCACGTCTCATTCCCTTCGGGGTAGGCAGAGACAACATCCTTTCACTTGCCACGATCCTTACATATCTCCTTCGCTTCTTTCATTCTCATTAAACCTTTCATACAAGTTTGTTGTTTCAGAGTACTCTTGACCTGGGCTTTATTTAAAATGTCCTGGTTTTCCCTTNCTGGTTATTCATAAAGGCGTACAGAGCACCATTTACCATATTTCCAGCATTTACTCTCCTTTCAATATCACTTTCAAGTATTTCTAGTTTACAGTAATATTAAATTTAGATTATATTACAGACTGGTAAATTTCGAAATGAAATTTATCAAAACTGTATCTAACTTTCGTCCGTTTAAAGACTTTTAATTGTAAAAATAGTCAAATACATGATATTTGTTCAAGGAATATTCGTTTGAATTAAATCAAGATTATAACCTCTGTGATTAAATGCTGTAATTTCCGGAACAGAGTGAAATAATCGCAGCCATTTTGCAAATGACATCAAAACATCATGGCTATAAAAGCACGTAGTCTGTTACATGACCCTTATCGCTATGTCGCAGGCAGAACCCTGCCTATATATTTAGATACATATATGTAGGTGTTGTTTTTATATACTCCATGTAATTTATCAATCCTTTATCTTTTGCTTTGTGCCTTAAACAGCTTTATTTGAATGGGCTCGTTGACTACTCGCTTCTCTAACATCGCCTGTCATTCCCTCTATGGATTTATAAGTATATTTTTTTAGTTATAAACTGTAGTTTTTGCTATAGACACCAACTATTGACCCAGGGTTCCTAAACTAGTAGTAATTACCCTCGTTGGGGTAACATTGATGGCCCATGTCATGATACGATAATTAACTCGGGCAATCAGAAGTATAGCCATCTCTTCCAACTTAAATCATAATGTGTATTATCTATTCCGTTTCTCGGTAACTGTCGTTACAAAATATGCGTAGAGATGACACCAGACAATAGAAAAAACAATCAATACATCAGATACAAAGTGACCGTTAGTAATGATAGTATTTTATAAACTTTTGTTGTGTATCAGTGATTATTTGTATTTTCGATTATATAAGTGATGTGAATCGCAATCAAAACGAGGTAAGTTTTAATTTTTCAGATATGAGCTCTTAAATTTAGCGCAAGACGCTACACCAGAGTCTTAATTCAATAAACAAAAGATGACTTTGTATAGTTTAACTATTAGCAAACATAAAAATTATGACATTTGGTAGTCTCTCATGAGTCCCAAGAGTACAACCCGGGGGTGGGGGGGAGCAATTATTTTCAATTTTAATAAAGTCGATGTGTTTGTATTAACACGTGTTGTTTGAGTTCATCGTTGGAAGGAGGGGTGAAATTAGTGACCCTACTTAGGTCATAAGGGCAATTGAGTTAAAAAGGTTGAGAACCACTGCTATAGACTGACAGAAGCTGTGCCAAACTTTGTGTTATAATATGTAGAAGCAGAAAACATATAAATATATTTCAGAATTTGACACCGCAAAGGGTAAAACGTCGTGACCGAGTTGCGTATCTCATAAATTATAAAAGAGCGACAAAACGTGTCAAATGTCCGTGTCGCATTTCAGATTTGAGATACCTTTGTTTCTCTTTGTCAAGCTCGAGCAAAAGTCCTCAAAAGGCGGGGGTAGTTTAATATTCCGGGCTTATTGTCATGGATCTTACACACATTACTGTAATGGATTTTCTCATACGTAACGCTCAGTTGAAGCTTCTTTTGTACGATTATATTATATTGATATTTGTAAAGTGCCTTTAACAATTTATGTGGCAACGCCTATGTGTGATTGCTATTTTTCTTGGCAGGAGTAGCACTTCAACAAAGTAATCTGACTACCCCCCACCCCCAGTTAAGATTCCCATTTAAAAATGACGTGCAGTGATTAAATCCATGTAACATGCAATGTTAGACTTACTCTTTCCCTTGAAGCCTTGAATTTGAAATCGTAATTAGACGATTAGAATATGACGTGTGCAAAATTGTTATATACAATAAGCACGCGATGTACAGCATTCATAATTGCAAGTGTTATAGTCTTTTAATACACTTCTTATTGTTTCTACACAGCATCGTATAAAAATGGGAAAGGCCTCCTCACTCATGGGAGAGAGGGTTTTTAGGTCTACCACGCTGTTCACTGCGGATTAGCGGGCACAGTACAAAAGTGCAGTCTCTATTCCTTCACTCTCAAAGTGGGATGCGCCGGCAATCCGACACGACGGGAGAGAGATCAGGCGCAGGACCGACGGCTTAACGTGCTCTCCGAGGCACGGGGGTGAAGATTACCGCCAACTTCCCAACTTCGGGCAAACATTGAGAAAATCTTATTAAAAAACATAATATCGTTTGTTGAATTCGCCCGACCTGCGACTTGAACCCAGATCTTCATGACCGTGGCCGAAAATGCTAACCACTAGACCAATGAGGTAGTCCAGACCAATGCAAAAGTGAAAAAAATGAGTTCATATTTAACCAATAGAACGCAAAAGGTCTGTGTCAATGGCAAGCTTTCTGCGGGGTCTGTGACAAAAATGGGAGTCCCACAGGGTTCCATACTAGGACCATTTCTTTTCCTCATTTATATCAATGACCTTCCTTACTTTGTTAAGGGTGATCATGAGATTGTTCTGTTTGCTGATGATACTTCGCTGTTGTTTAAGATTAATAGGCGACAAACAAATTATGACGACGTAAACAGCTCTCTCAATAAAGTGGTACAATGGTTTGAAGCTAATAATTTATTGCTCAACGCAAATAAAACAAAATGTATTAAATTTAGTCTGCCTAATGTTAAACAAATGCAAACCATTGTTAAACTTAATAATGAGGAACTAGACCTTGTAGACAGTACCGTTTTCTTAGGCATTACGTTAGATAACAGATTACAGTGGGGGCCCCATATAAGTGGTCTATCGAACAGGCTCAGCTCTGCGGCTTACGCAGTTAAAAGAATTCGTCGTCTGACAGATGTTGATACTGCCAGACTGGTATATTTCAGCTATTTTCACAGCATTATGTCATACGGTATTCTACTTTGGGGTAATGCTGCTGATATAGATGCAATATTTGTGCTGCAGAAAAGGGCCGTTCGTGCGATTTACAATATGGGTCCAAGAGAGTCGCTAAGAAACAAATTCAAGGCAGTTAACATAATGACAGTTCACTGCGTATATATATTAGAAAACTTGTTGTATGTACATAAAAACATTGACTCTTTTAATAAAAAGAGTGAATGTACATCATATAACTTACGAAACCAAAACAAACTTGTTATAAATTCTAGTAGGCTGCATAAGATTAACAACTCATTTAAGGGTAACTGTATACGTTTCTATAATAAACTCCCACAAGACGTTCTAAAGATGTCAATTAATAAATTCAAAGTCTTTGTTAAAAGAAAGTTGATAGAAAAATCGTATTATAAGTTGCAAGATTACCTAGACGATAGAAACGCTTGGGAGTGAACAAATTGCTCTAATTTTAATTAAAATATAGTAAACTAATTTGTTATTGTAATGATGATGGTAAAAAAAAAAACCCGACTGAGTTTGTTGTGGGTTCTTCTCGGATCAGGGCGCGAAGGAACCCTCGTAACTTTAGATTTTAAGCCGATCTTGAGTACCGTCATCAGATGTATATTAGAATCAGAGTGTGGAAAAAAAATATAATTTGACGATTCAAAAGTGCTGTAATATGCCTACTTGAATAAAGATATTTTTGATTTGATTTTGATTTGATTTGAATGGCAGTGGTACGGCCTGGTAATATTCTCAGTTATCACGCTAAAGAAGGCATTTGAGAGGCAGCGATCCAATTACTTAATCTTTTCGATAGCAAATTATATAAACACATTACACAACAGTAACAGTTTCAATAGCCAACCGCTCTGGCAGACCGTTACTCGAGAACTGTTGAGAACCTCGCTGGCCTGTGATAAGTTGACTCTGTCCAGATGTCCAGACGCCGATAGATGGCGCTGGCGTTCCAAAAACTATTTCATTACAAGTTTTATATGTCGGAGGGCAGGTGTCTGTGGAACGCTGGCGCCATCTATCGGCGTGGGACAGAATCAATAGTGGGAGTCCGGCGGGAGTCTCGGCAGTTGTCCAGTGGCGCTCGGAGCGGTCTACTGTTGGAACTGTCGCGTTCCTAGCTATTATTGTTAATGAGTTTGTGTAAATTGATATCGGGAACATTAAGTGATTGAACATTATAATCAGAGTTAATTAATAAAGTGTTTGAGTGCACCAACATTACCCACGAACGCCCACAATATAAGAAATAGAATTATGGATCCCATTAATGATGATGTCGGCAGAGAAACCTACGCCCCTATGCTTTACGCTACGTGATAGATTCTAAGATAGTAGCATGCTAAACTGGTATGAAGTAAGTTACTTTTTATGGTTTCTAGAGAGCAACATATCAAATTGGCGACAGCGGCTAAAACACTGATAGGTAACTAGTATCGGCCGAAGCCGCTCTTCAATCCATCTCTAGACAAATTAGGTAATGTAATTACGTACATTTGTTTTGCCAGAAATCAAACTAGGGCTCGAGAGAAGAAAATACTCGCGCATATCGCCAGTTTTTTACCAACGGACGTACTAATGATTTTTCAAAAGGGATTTTTTATCCCTACTTGAATAAAGAATGTTTTGATTGGATTAAAAACCCAACAATAGGAACTTTTATGAGGGATTTCGAAACCCTTGACCCCTTAATTCTATGACTCTCCAACAAACCCTTCCGATTATCCTTTAGGAATACATCTGAATGAATAAAACAACCCATTTAATTAAAACATTTACTTCCAAATTTATTATTACAATTTTTACCTTAATCTATTTATATGTAAGCGAAATATAACTCTTTTAGTAATGTTGACGCACTAAAAAAAATTTTCTCCGTACTCCCATGGCATCAGGAACTACTCGGGTAACACTGTAGGATACATCTTGTTTGTATGTACGAAATATCACTCGGAAACTTAATGACTTATTACAATTTCTTGAAAATAAAACACCAGATCAATTTGAAATGTAGAAGACTCCTTCAGTTCTTAAAAACGGAGTTTTCCATCATCTCATGGGATTGGGAACTACTTGAGTAACGTTATAGGAAACATTTAGTATATATATATCTCGGAGTGCAATAGTCTGAGGAATGTTGGCGCCATCTGTTTATCGGCGTGGAGCAGAGTCAATAAGTGGCAGCCCGGCGCGTCTCTCGGTAGTTGTCGGGTGACGGTCCTCCAGAGCGGTCGTCAGTTAAAACTGTCTCGTTTCTAGCTATTATTGTTAATGAGTTTGTTAATATTGATATCGGGAACATTATAATCTGAGTTAATTAATAAAGTGTTTGATTGCACCAACATTACCCACGAACGCTCACAGTATGGAAATTATGGATGACAGCGGAGAACCCTACGCCCCTAAGCTTTATGCTTCCTTCTCTCTTATTCTCTGAGATATATAGAAATTCCACTCACTGACTCATTACAATGTCCCTGAATATGTAAACAGAATATAGCAACGACAACATTCGTTAAAAACTTAGCGAACTACATTTATAAACGCAGGCATTGAATAGCACTAAATTAAGACCACTCGATTATCTTGAAGGTTAGTTTTCGTAATACACACGGTTACTAAGAACGGATCTCTCCATATTACCACAGGATTTTTAACAATACAGGAGATACAGCAGGGATCAGCTATTTGATGATAAACTACTTGATTATTCAAATTTGTTACTAGAATCTACTAATAAATAAACAATTCCCTAAATCTACAACAGTATTCTACTATTTTATAAAATCTACATTCCATCTATATAAAGCGTCTAATTAATATAACATCTTATATTTAATTTAGTTCGATGTATAGTCTAGTTATTTCTAACCCGTATATATTTTAATCACATAACTAACTTTAGTTAGTAACTCACCTATTTTAGTTTCTCATACATTACCATATTTGGGCTCATTAAATATGGGAATGTTTGATATAATGACAAAAATCTATGTTAATTTTAAATACAAAATCATTTTCTATACACTAAAAAGATTATTTACTTAGATTATGTACTTTAAATTATATACAATACAAGCGAAGATTATTGTGTTATTTTAAACACAGTTGCGAAATATTGCATTTGCTTAAATCTATATTTATTTACAAGCAAATTTTCTATAATAATCAAGATTCTTCTCTATAATTCTCTATAATACCATAAATCGACAATATAACGAAATATTTATTCATTTGAAATAAGATTATATATTAAATACTACTCATTTACAAGCGTTTTTTTTATAATAATCATGATTCTTCTCTTATCTTCTGTATCGTACAATAAATCACAATTATTATCCGTAACTAACATAAAAACGATATAACTATTAATTTAAAATAATATTCAAAGAGTTCTCATTTACAAGCAATTTGTTATATTCATTATGATTATTCTCATAAATTCTCTATCAAGTAATATTATCCACTAGGGAAGTAAAAACATTATATAACACACATACTTCCTATAATCAATGATTTATTAGTATACTATTTTGTATTTTAATCAATCTATGTTGAAAAGATATATTAACACTTCATATTTACAGATTCTCCATCATATGTATCATAAAGATTATCCAATGCAGATCATATGAAATATATACGATGTTTTGATAGAGAATTATTATATTAATACGATTACTATTACATCAATAATCATCACGATTCTTCCCTTAAATTCTCCATCGTATAACAAATCACAAATATTATCCAAAACTAAAAATTATTATGTTACGTAACATAAACATTGTATTTGATAATATACATATATAAAAATGATTTGTCGAGTCGTACGCGGTGTAGGGTAGTTTTAAACGATTGTAGCCTGTTCGGATGCGATGTGCGTACGACTACGTAACGACCCTCAGACGATATCGTGACACGAGTTCCCATTTCCCGTGCGTGTTGTTTTTGTAGGCTGTGGTCTTCCGGACATACCATCGGTGTATGGTGGGGGGCAGTACATTACCTGGGGAAAAAGAGCTTATATTAGTTGATAAGATAAAAAAAATAGAAGCCTACAACACTTCGGTTTAGAAAATGAATAATGGTATGTGACTGTATTATGGACACGGTTGTTTGTTGTATGTGAATACGTCTCATAACACAGAACTCCATATTCTTCACGATTGAAACACTTTAAAATGGATTCATCGGCTATGAGAAGAAAGCTGCATGACTTAATATTTTTAACCGACTTCAAAAAAAGGAGGAGGTTATCAATTCATCTGTATTTTTTTTAATGTTTGTTACCTCATATCTCCCAACTGGGTGAACCGATCTTGATGATTTTTTTTAAATAAAGGTGGTGCTCGTCATAGGGTCCCATTTTTTTAAAACGAGTTCTGATGATGGCGTCCATGAGAAAACCGGATAAGTCTTAAATTTGCATAAGCATGTGCGCGACAAATGGACGAATAACTCAAGATCACGCCAACTTATTGCGATAATTCTTTTTTTATTAGGAATGATATACTTCAAGGGTTGTTTTGTGATAGTTTGGTAAGGTTCTGATAATGAAATCCGTGGCAAAGTGACGGAACTCTTCAATTCTTAGGAGCAAATCAACGATACTCGGCAGAATCTTCTATAAGCTATTCAGATATTTGAGTTGCCTACCGTAACTTCGGTATGGTCAAGTGCTAGTCGTAGTTAAATATGAAGATCAATGGAACTCCTCAACGGTTTACACTAAGAGTGTGATTTTTGGCAAAATCTATAACTGTCTGTAATCAAATGCCAATGACCTTACGTTTGTTGCTGCATTGCAATATTTGAAAGGTGAATTATGTGTGAAGCGGTCGTATAAGGGTTTGGGGTTCGATCCCGGGTGTGGCGATATTACTGTAAATTTAACGTTGTAAAGTTGTTTCATTTAAACGGTGTTATCGCAACGCAATTATTTCTTACTTTTTAGAGCATATTCATATATTTGTAAGTTTGTTTTGAAGGCGGTTCTTTTTTTGATAAAATTTATATTTATTACATAAAGTAATTGGTGGTGTAGTTAGATGCGAATCAAGTTTGAATCATATCAACATAAACGTGCCTATCAAACCTCCCAGAAAACCAAATTTTAGGATATATCATATTCCGCTCTCGCGAACCTATATCACAAAACATTCCCCAAACAATAGACTATGTAGGACATATAACCGAATTTGTGTAGTTAATCCTAGCATTGACATATTCTGTGACAACCTACTGTGCTTCAAATCAATATTTTTTTAAATATTCCCAACAATGTATGCTTGTAGTTATGTAAGTATAGTTTATTTGTTGTGTGTTGTAGTCAGTTCACCATTTGCTATATATAGTTTAGTCAATCGTTCATCGTTAATTAATTGATCAACCTTTTGATTCCATTTTTGATTGATCTAACAAACACACTCTTCAAAGCTGTGTACGCCTATAATTGGCTCATACATTAGAATGTATCATTATTACTAACACTAGTTTATAGGCGTATAATCTATGTGCTGTTGGTGTTCCTACATAAATAAATAAAAGTTATTTTAAAGGGAATCTCGATACGCAGCAGAATGACATTCAAGATGACGGGGCTTTCGGTGTCACAGTCCTTACTTATCGTAATAAATCTTTTGATCCTTTTGCTATCCAATGGTGTAATTGAATTTCGGATGGAGGTAATAGATTTACCAAATCAAATCAGTCGGTGCCAGTTTATCTGGCATCCCTTTCTCTCAAGCGGTAGGCAGGGTACTCCCCTCTCACTCTAACCCCGCGCTAACAGCGCTTGCCGTATTGCGGACAGACGGTTTTCTCTCTACACCATGTTTAAACTGCGATAGACATATTGCGTTAACAGTAATCTCAAAATTTAAACAACTTAAATATGAAATCACTTTTCAATCGTGTTTTGTTATATTATATTTTTATAAAATATATGTAGATATTATATTACAATTAAATTTAATTTATATCATACTAGTATGATGATGATCTTCGTGATATGTAGTCGTGTACACGATATGCTTTAATATAGATAGATAGATAGAATACTCTTTATTGTACACCACAAGCATGAAAGAATTAACAAAGAAACAAAACCAAGACAATAGTACAATTAGGCATATTAATATGTGTGCAAAGCCGGGATAAAGCGCTAGTTCTATTAGAAAAATCACAACAAATTCTATCATTATATTAACATATATGTGCCAGTTTTCTTTGAACATGACTAATTAAATATTTTATATTAAAAATGCACAAGACATAAAATGTATTTCTGTACAAAAGAAAACAATGGATTAACAAATATTATTTATGAGGGTATATTGTAAAACTTCAAAGGGAGATGCTCTTATGAAAGATCAAACATGCGGGCGGATTATTTATGCGACCTAGTGATTGATTTCGGTTTCGTCCGTCTTATTTCTATATATAGAATGATCGGAATGGAGTTTATAAGAATTGTGTAAAGCTGTGGTGCCCAAAGTGCTGTATATCGACCCACAGGGGTCCACGACAACTAACCGAGGCCAAAAAGCAGCCTTTTCCTTATTGCTGGGAAAACTGAGGTTGACTACGATCTCAACTGATTAAAAATGATAATATCGTCTAAAATGGAAGCGCGCTTATTAAACCTTGCTGGCGCAATGATGTGAGTAAGTCTGTGGTACTCAAAGTGCTGTATATCAACCCACAGGGGTCCACGACAACTAACCGAGGCCAAAAAGCAGCCTTTTGCTTATTGCTGGGAAAACTGAGGTTGACTACGATCACAACTGATTAAAAATGATAATATCGTCTAAAATGGAAGCGCGCTTATTGAAACTTGCTGGCGCAATGATGTGAGTAAGTCGGTGGTACTCAAAGTGCTGTATATCGACCCACAGGGGTCCACGACAACTAACCGAGAGCAAAAAGCAGCCTTTTGTTTATTGCTAACAAAATTGCGATTGGCTAATGATGTCGACTGATTAAAAATGATATCGTCTGAAATGGAAGCGGGTTTATTTAACCTTGCTGGCGCAATGTTGTGACTTCCAGCTGCATATCAGTGCATAGATCAGAGTTCGATTTATTTGAGTAGAAAGCAGCAATGTCATTGCTGCTTTCTACTCAAATGCTGCCAATAAAAGATAAATGCGATCCAATATAAAACTGTTCGCGAGTTTTTGTATATTATTATCGGACTTATTTATTAATGTTTGTAAATATAAATAGTTTTATGGTTCGTAGTAATTGTCGTAAGTTAGGCTTATTTTATGCTATAGTTGTCTCTTTGTTTTTTTTTTTTTTTCTTTTTT
>JACTOM010000936.1:3538619-3556096 GCA_015832385.1 Elymnias hypermnestra | reverse complement strand
AAAAATCGTGTTACGTCCAATTGTCGCGAACCCGAACGTTTCAGCTGAAGCTGCGGCGGGAGAATATGTTCGCGACTTTTTGTTTAATGTTATTGGACTTATTTATTGATGTTTGTAAATATAAATAGTTTTATGGTTCGTAGTAATTGTCGTAAGTTAGGCTTATTTTATGTTATAGTTTCTCATTGTGTATTGTCTCTTTGTGTTAGAATCCCTTTGTTAGTAAGTATATATTGTAATAGGATTATGTTTAATTTAGTTATAGAATTGCAAATAGTTAGGCAATAAAGATAAGAAGGGTACAGAGTGCGGTCCCAGTGAAGTCGTGTGTAACATCTGGCGGCAGCGACCATAGATCTGCGCGGGGCCACCCTACCAGGGATAGAGGTTTGAATAGATAACGGCGCCCGCGCAGTCACCTCGATTCTGCATGGTCACGCTGTCACCATTCGCAGCTAAGACGCCACACACGACAGTCACAGGAAGCACTCTGGCTCTAGTATAGAATATTAGAAGGCGTTTCAATTATAACCATTTTCTACATTTTGATTGAACCGGTATAGTTTATGTGGTGAGCCAGTTCGAAGGGGCTCACGAAACTATGTATCAACCAAGTTAAGTACCTCTTACCTAATCATCGTATTTTTGACTTTAGCTTTACTTATAATAAAGTAAAATCACAGTTAAGGGTTAACGTGTTATCAATAAGAAAATGTTTGTTGTTTTCTGTTAAACTTTTGAATTAGGTTTTATTACAAAAGACAAATTGCGGCCAAATGTCAATACCTTTTTAGAACGAACGTGTCAAAATTGGACTTGACCACGGAATAAAATATGCTGTTTATTAAATGTTAAGTAAAAATTTCGGGAAAAGGAGAAATGAGGAAAAGCGCCCATTTCCCTGAACTAATATTTATCAAAGATTCTATTTGAAATTACATTTTTGTTATTCATATTGGTTTTGCTTGACGACAGTTTAACACAGATTCCCAAACCTTTTACGTTATAAAACCCTTGAAATGTTTATTGGTTTTTAAAGCGGAGCTTATTCTTATTTCGCGTGCTATTTTTCCGTCCATTTATTGACATGTAGTGAGGCTAAGGCCAACATGTCGTGACCACGGCCCAGATCTGCCGTTTCATTTACATCGGGGTTTCCATAAAACAACACTATTTCTTTATAAAGCTGACCTGATGGTAAGAGACGATCCAGTCTAAGATAGAAAACCCTTGGCGCATTGGTGTGATTGCCAGGTTCATCCGCATAGGTCCTGGGTTCAAAGTGAAAAAATTGAGCTCCAGTACCATGTCATAAGTGATAAATTAACTCTAAGTTAGCGCACTTTTATCTTTGACTATGTTATCATGAAGCGCGCGAACCTGATTATTGCAAATATATTAAAAGTCTACTGAAATTATGGATTCGAGACGGTATGTGAAATTCATATGATCTCACTACAATCTCACTGAATGCCTAGTTCTAAACGCTACGTTTAAGGTAATTGTTGTAATTGTCTAACGCAAGTGCTTTGTAGCGATTCACGGAACATTTCAGCAACAGAACAATGGCTTGTTTATAGTTTGGAAACCGTTGCAATACAACTTGTACAATGCTTCTATAATATACGATATAAATGAAATTAAATTGTATTTTTGATGAATATGTCGACGGGTTGGATTATAAAACAGCTTACGATAAATGAAATGTAAATTTAATGTAAACAAAACAAAAGTTATGCTTTTTGAAAGAAATGAATCTATGATGAATGGCAATATTTTGATAGATGGGGAACAAGTGGAAGAGGTGAAAGAATTTGTATATTTGGGATCTAAATTTACAAAAGATATTGAAAGGTGAGTGAATGCAGGAAATATGGTAAATGGTGCCCTGCGCGCCTTTATGAATAGCCAGATGGTGTCTCACAGGGCCAGATTCGCTGTGCATAGAGGAGTGTTGGTGCCAACACTTATGTATGGTAGTAAAAGTTGGGTTTGGCAGAAGAATCACAAAAGTAAAATAAATGCGGTAGATATGAGAGCGTTGAGAAGCATGAGTGGATTAAAACTGAGTGACAGAGTAAGAAATAGTGTGTTAATAGTGTGTTTTTTACTTTATTTATTATTTGACCAAATGTACGGGATTCAATTCCCAGCATGTTAAATAAGAAAATTGTATTTTCTAATCTATCTAGATTTGGACTAGTTAGGGGCTTCAGCAGAGATTACCACTGGTTATCCTGAGAACTCTTAAGAAACAATGAAATTGCGTTTAAAACAAATTATTACGAAGTAAATTACCACTTATCAGGTTGAGGCTACCTATATAGACTGTAATTTCACTTAACATTACGGGATACACATTTGTAGAAATTAATATATAAGTACATTGGTTTTTTTGACTTTGCGAGGTATTTTTTCAGACTTTTTAATGTGTATTTGTAAAGTTTTTCTTTTAAATAGAATATGTACGTAATCAGACGAGATATTTCTGAGAAGTACCGATCCAATACTGAACCCACATCCTACGCTTTAATACCGTGTAAAGGCCCACGCACAAGCCTAAAGAAGAAAAACAAACGTGGGTGAAATAACTTTCTACAATCAACGTGAACTAATCTAGAACTCACGTTATAAAAATCAAATACAGTTTATACACTTACATATTTTAGAATAATTTTATACCTTGTTTTTACTGAGAAATATTGTATTATATAAATAGAATAAATATACTAGGATATACATTATGAGATACATATACCACAAATATTGTAAAATTATCAACGAACGGACAGAGCCATCGCCAAGCGCCGTTACCATCTCAAGTGGTCGTAAGGGACTGCGTACCCGCAGACCCTGTCCCAGGTAGTTAAAGCAACCACGTCTTTTTTTTTTCTAAGTGTGTAGTTGCTGTTAGCTCTACTGGCTTTTACAGCGTAACCGAGAGGGATGGCGAGCGCAGAAGCTCTGCCGAGGGGTGGGCCCGTAGAAGGGCCCTGCTGCGTCGGGGGAAAACGTTGCTCTAAGGGCGCCTCCTGCGAGGCTCGGACCTAGGCTTAGAGCAACGTTTGCTGCTGCTGAAAAGGACAATCGGACAGGTGCTTAATCTTGACGCCCATGGGTCCGCGACTGGGAGCCGCGGCCGGGGTGCGTCAGATAGCGGGGACCTCGTCTTCGCCGGCGAAGACGCTGTGTGTGTGTGTTTGTGTACGGGGCATTGTCAATAGTAATCTGGTCGTCTGGGTCGTCAAGGACGTGTTTGGGCCGCCTCTTCCTAGGCGGGATGTTTAGCCTAATCCCATAAGAGGCGGCATTTCTAATGAGAGGGTTGGGGTGACTGACGGCTCTCTTGAAGTAGTCTACGGAGAGCGTTTTGAAATGATTATTGACCGTTGCGAGGTCGAGATCTCTGTGGAGATCGACGTTGCGCATGAACCAGCGGGCGCCCGTGGCTATGCGCATAATACCACGTCTCGAAATCACGCTCTATTTATATTTGTTGTCTCGGTAAATACGCGTTGCTACTTATATATTTATAAACGTAATATCTATAATAGTGTCTCCTCTATCCTTCCAACCAGCATACCGTAACCATCATCCAATCTTTTCCAGTACAATCCTTCTGACTCAAAAATAAAAGTGAAAGTGCTTTATTGGTGTAGTCTTATTTACATACCCAAACACCGCACATCGCGTCACTGGTGATCCTACATCATCTCACCAGCGACCACCACATCGCTTCACTAGTGGCCTACATCGCTTTAGAGCCATTCCATCTACAAATATAGTTGTTCATGACTTTTGCTTATAATTGTTCATTGCATATCAAATAGGCTTAAAAATCACTTGTGAATCGTCAGTAGTCTGTCTGTTGGTTACAAATCTACCACCGGTTAGGAAATTTGTAAAACACCAGCTAGAAACTCAACGGTTACTCTTTTAAAGGTAGTTTGGTATATTACTTAAGTTAACAACTAGAATCAAGTCCAAACATTTCCATCGCTTAAATGATCTTCAACATTATAATATGCTTTTTGTAAAAGTATGTTTTTGACATATTTCATAAAATCTAAAACTAATTGAGTATGCTCAACCCGACGAATGATGTCTGAACCTTCTTCACTCTAAAATATGGGATTACAAGTTTCTTTTTATTTCTTGTATTAAAATTGTGTATTTCACTTTTTTTGTTATATAATTACGGAAATATAAGATATTATATAATATATATTGAGACGGAAATGCGATAATTGATATTTTTTTGAATAAATCGTAAAGAGTAATTTTTTTTTACAAGTAACACATGAAGTTTATTGACTTCCGATTAGGCGCTGTTGTGGCAGTGTTGGCTGCATTGGAGAGAAGGAGATGAGAGCATAAAAGAGGTGGACATGATTAAAATGTGACTCGTAAGTTTTTCTTCTAAGAAATAACAGAAAGAAAAAGCATTTATTCATTAGTGGCGTTACATACAGTATTCTCAATATAGCAGTTAACTAAAATAAAAATATGCGAATGAAAACATTTATAAATAACAAAGTGAATTGTTAGTGACATCAAAATACAAAGATAAGCAAGAGACCGATTTCCAAATTTTGTCAAATTGGCATAAAAAATGGATAAAGTAAGAATAACACTATACCAATAACAAAATATCTTTTGAATATAAAGAAAATTCCAAGGGACGCTTACTCGTTACGTAGCAAACGTTTGCCAGCCGCGTCTGACGAACATATATAGGCCGTTTTGACAGATTCCAATGCAAGAAGTAAGCGTCGGCTAGTGTAATCAATGAACACCTATTTTTTTTTATTTTCAACACGTTATCGCTTGACAGTGATCTGACATGATGGCAAGTGATGATACAGTCTAAGATGGTAGTGCGCTTACCTGGTAAGAGGTAATCCCTCTTATCTACAAAGCATCGGAATAGACCGCAGCTTTTGTTTAGCGGTATACCTTTGCTAGTACGTTACTTGCTACGTCCGGAATTTTCCACTAGTTCAGACTTAAGACATTTTAGAAAACTATTTCCTGAATTGTCCCTGCTGAGAATCGAAGTCACCCAGACTTCCATTCCTCTGGCAATGAATCTAGCACTCATACCATTGCGCCGGTGTGGATACAACTAAATATATATAGACTTTTTTCATTAGTTTACCGAGTAATATCAATCATCACGTTATCAAGGTATATTTCCAATTTCCCAGTCATCTTTCTAGTTATCCCGAAGGAATACTTTCAATTATTCTCCTCCGAGCGTGGGGAGCGTGATAAATTACTAATTAGTGGGCGAGCTTTATATCCCATGGAGCAGACTTTTTTTTAATATAAAGTTATGAAGAATAAAGTATAAAGACATTTGCCGCGGCTGCTAGCTTTAATAAACTTATATTTATTGCTCATGACTGTAGTCTCCTACCTACCTATCTAATGGAAGGTGATGGTACAGTCCAATGATTTATTGAAGTGGAAATTCCTATGACGCACACAAAAGTTTTTGTAACGCATTAAGTATTACGTCACAGCTCCTCAATAAAATGCTCCATTACTTGTATCATTTCGCTCTATTAACAATATTACAAACATGATGTTGCAGGTTGGATGAAGTGGAGGCAGTTCTCGGGAACAATTTGCGATGTCAGAATGCCCCTCAAACTAAAGGGGAAAATTTATAAGACGGTCGTAAGACCTGTCATCCTGTATGGATCAGAGTGCTGAAATTGCATGCAGCGGAGATGCGAATGTTATGGATTTGTGGAGTAACAAAATTAGATAAGATTAGGAGTGAGTACATTAGAGAAAGTGTGAAAGTGGCACCAGTGACCGAGAAGTTAAGGAGTGATTCTGGTATAGACATGTCATGAGAAGAGAGGATAGCCATGTATGCAAGAGGGCCCTAAATATGGTGGTAAGCGATAGGGCTGGGAAAGGGCGACCAAAAAAAGTGTAGATGAACTGTGTGAAAGAGGATATGTGTGTAAGGGGTGTGAATGCAGAAATGACAGCGTACAGAGTGAAGTGGCGGAAGGAAACATGGTGTGTCGGCCTCACCTAGTGGGATAAGGGCATGAAAATGATGATAACACTATTACAAACGATTATATTGCAAAAAAAATTGCAATATAATACTGTATTCCAATGAGAGAACAGGCATGTTTATATTTTAGACTTAACATAGAGTTTACACTTGACATATCCGGTATAATGACAATATAAATTACTGTGTAAATGTAAAGCTCATGACATCCGATACCATGACAAAGTATAACATTATGAATAAAATTTTAGTATCATGACTAACAAATTATTCAAAATAAATATAAATTAATTATAAAAATGAAAAAATCACGACATCCGATATAATGATAAAGTAGCATCATAACATTAATTATATTTTAGTATCAGGACTAACAGATTATTCAATATACACAGTTATACAATTAAATTATGGTTCGTCATTCCAAAATCAAACAGATGCCCAAAACGAAAAATGATTACGTAAAAAATATAATAAGTAGAGGTAAGGTAAGTGACATTTTATCGTAAGTCTACTTACATAATTAAGTTACACAATATACGCTCAAAATGGTAAATTATTTCCGAATCCTGAGCTCATTGAGCAGGGAAACTGTTAATGAAAAGTCTGATGGCCTGATAGATACCTTTCTAAATGCGATCCTGAAGTTCTCAGAGAGGAAGGCGTAGAGCACCGGGTTGACACAGCTGTTCATATATGCGAGCACGTGGGACACGATCTGCGCTGTCACCGTGAAATAGGTGATATGGTACGCTTGCAGGGCTTTCACTAGGAGAATGATCTGGAACAAATACCGAAAGCATATTAGTACACCTAATAGCAAAAACTGGACCAAGTTTTCTTAATCCTTTCGGACAGGCGCACAAACAACAACGAAATAAATAAATTTAAAGAAATGTAAGGGCTAATTTAACACTTTAGTTTAAGATTTATATAGAGCTTTTTGGTAACTTTTAATTTTTTATGTAGAGTTGCAACTTGGAATACAATATATAAATTAGACGGATTTCTAAGGGTTAAGACGAGTGTGATATCATTACACGTACACTTTACTCTTGCTCTTAAATCAGTATAAGAAGTAGCTTAACACATTAAGACCTTTGTAAGCTTTTTAATAGTAACATGGACTAACAAGTATTCACTTTTTAGAAAAAGGAAACAAAATGGTTACATAAAATATAATAAAAATGTAAGACATTGAGTGATTTATAAGATACGATGCAAGTTGAACACCTGATTCATGAGCGCCTCTTTATTGGCCTTGCCTGTTCAGCGGTGTGCTTTAGATAATAATAACATTTCAAGCCATGGTAAGTATCGCCGTCGTCGCTTCAACCGATGGACGTCCACTGCTGGACATAGGTCTCACGTAATGACGTCCACAACGTCCGATCTTGCGCCGCCTGGCTCTAGCGGCGACCCTCTTTATATCATCGGTCCACCTTGTGGGGGGTCTGCCTACACTGCGGCGTCCGGTGCGGGGTCGCCACTCCAGCACCTTCGGCCCCCAACGTCCATCGGCACTTCGGACTATGTGCCCCGCCCAATGCCACTTCAGGTTCGTGATTCGTAGAACTATGTCGGTGACTTTGGTTCTACTACGGATCTCTTCATTACTAATTCGATCACGTAGAGAAACTCCGAGCATAGCCCTCTCCATCGTACGCTGAGTGACTCTGAGCTTCCACATGAGGCCCATAGTACTATGGTAACCCTATGGTACCATATACTATGGTAAGTATAATCACTTTAAATAAAAAACGAAGTAATTATATTATATACTATATGTTTAAATATAATTTCCAGTATATTACTTTCCTTTGTACTGAATTAATAAATGTAAGTCGAGATGAACAACCAAATATATATTTTAACAACGAAAACACGTAACAAAAGCTCAACGTCAAGATAATTCGTAAACGCCTTAAACCTAATTAAGCTTTGTTTTGAACCAATCCGATAGTACTGTGCAAGAAATTTCAAACTTTTATAGAAAGTTTATTAGTAGACTATGATTATATGCTTTTATAGTATGTAAATACTTTATAATTAAAGATTTAAATTAGCCGGATACATATTTAGACATATTCCAATTGACAGAAGTAGAGATAAGCCAAAGCAGTTGCAAGGGAAGTAAAAGTGTATCGTGTTAGAATGCTGCGTGTATTGTACCGGAACTTGGTCAATACACTGCCGTGCGCCGCGATATGAATCTGTAAATCGTGTTTCTCTCACTATATATTTTTCTGAAACTGAATTATACGCTTTGGTACAATAGTTGATTCTACCATTATGCCACATAATACTTTTCGTCTCAAGTTACAAGAGGTTGCGATTCAATATAGTTTTACATCTTAGAACATGTTTCATTTATAATTCATTAAAGAAACTTAAGCTGAGAAAAAGTAATTATATTGCAACCAATTCTTATTGTCCGAGCTTGGCTATCCTTCATCTGATATGGGAATCTGTAACTTTCTTCTGGTTATCATTTCTAGAAAATGTAGTGTCCTTTTTTAAGAAGTAGGAAAAATCACATAAAGGTCTAAAGAGAAGAAAAAGAGAAATTGGAGAGTGCCTTCAGAGTTAACATTTGTAATGCTTTATTGGTAAAGGACTTTAGGATATTAATATTTTGCTTTTAATTACTGTATTACTTTTTTTTGCTTAATTATGATAGGCATAAATATTTTATAAATAAAGGTCCATGAGATGGTAATAATAAAACATAATAAACATACTTTGTATTAAATCCTCATATTAAATAAAAGCAGGCCGTAAAATTGTAGAAATACACTCAGTCAAAAAATCGTAGAAATACACTCAGTCAAATACAAAAATGTTGTCAGTCGTTGATAGGACATCGATAATTTTAGTCACTTGCAACAACTGTGTATAACGTAAATCACTTTTACTTCTCTATTTTTTGAAATAACTACAATATTTTGCAATTTCTTTAGCAAACAAAGTGGAACCCATCTAAGTAAAAAAGTGCAAACAACAGTCTTAAGTCTCATGCTGAATATGGGTGATTTTTGTGCTGGAATATATGTTTTCCCATTCCGGCTGAAAGTTTATCTACTGGCAGCAGTATTGGACTCACTGCAGTACAAAATATCCACTAAACCTAGTGGGACTCTTGGCTACCTAATCTAGAGGACATTAGAAGTTCGATGTGGATTCTGCTTTTGGGCTTCAGTTACTATTAAAACCAATTATAGGGACTGAAGGGATACAAAAAATCTTATCAATCTCAGTGTCTTCCTTCGGACAGAAGTTGAAACACAGGCCTCTCACTCAATAAAAAAAGAGTTTATAAGGCATAGGTTTATTACAGTCTATGTGCTATATGTGTATATACTAGATAATTGTTTCCAAATGCATTATGGTATTGTCTTTTACTAAAAAAAACAATTATGAAGTTATATTATTTGAAAGAATACTTAGAAGACAAAAAAGCGTGGGAGTGAATGAATTGCTCTATATGTATGTAGATATAGAATAAATTTTAAATAAATATTGTAATAACAAAAAAAACGTACACCCGACTGAGTTTCTTGTGGGTTCTTCTCAGATCAGGGCGTGAAGGAACCCTCGTAACTTTAGATTGTAAGTTGTTCTTTAATGTTATCATCATATCATTCATTTAAATAATATATAGAAAAAACGATATTTGACGATTCAAAAGTGCTGTAATATCTTTATTCAATAAAACCTACTTGAATATGAAAGATATTTTGACTTTGACTAAACTACAAATTCACAAATTTAATAGACCTGGATAGGAAGCCATGAATCAAAAGAAGACGATCACGCCCCGAAGTTAAAAATTTAATATTTTTAATCGCTCCTCCTGTGCTTTTGCACCGCATTTGCAGTCACGCACTGCCCTACTTACAAAGCCATTAATTCCCTTTTATTTATTGACGAAGCGTTTCTATATCTCATCTCTGTAATCACTGAAAACTAATCATTTTCTTTGGATCTTCCCGTTTTATTCAGTGTGATCGAATTGACTTTGGGGTATTCACTCACTGCTAAAGATACTTCAAATTTATTATCAATCTTTGAATACTTTATGAAAGTACTTTTAAAGCATTAGGTGAATACTTGACTATAATCACACCTGATGGTATGTGTATCTAAAAAATTTCACGTGCAAATCAAAACATTCCACTTCCGCTGTTTGTTCACTTAGATCTTTTAAAACAATTAGAGAAAAACCGGAATATTCAAACATTTGTTATGTGATGTCGTAATATTTTTGTTGCGCTTAAATCACAAACCCTGGGCTAACCTTACGAGACAGATTAAATTAATATATCACAGAAGTCTATATCTTAGAAAGACCGACAAAAAACTCTGCCACGGTATATGTTTATCTCTAAAAGATAAACCACAGTAACCATTTTTATCTTTTACATGTTATAAAACAATATGTGTTATTAATAAGCTTTTTTATACAATGCAATATAATGTATAATGCAATTAAATTAATTAGGTACATTGTATGTTTCATATAGACTAAATCTGCCCTTAACAGCCTTTCATTAAAATGGATATCTTAGAAGATATCAGAGATTTAAAACGTTTTTTTTTATTGCTGACAGATTAGCGCTTGACTGTCATCTCACCTGATGATACAGTCTAAGATGGAAGCGTGTTAATCTGTTAAGACGCGATATACCCCTTACACGCGGTTTCTACACAGCATCGTACCGGAACACAAATCTCTTTGTTTGGCGGTACGTCTTTGCTGGTAGGGTGATAATTAGCCACGGCCGAAGCCTCCCACCAGTCCAGACTCAGACAAAATAGAAAATACAATTTCCTAAATTCGTCCCTCCGGAGATCGAATCCGGGACCTCCGCTAGCAAAGCATCATCCGGGGTTCTTCACAACCAAGTTGTGGGGTACGGGCCTCAAGGCAATGCCTCATTACCCGGGCTTCTTTTCTCAGACATGGTCGATGCCCAGTATTTGTGTCTGCCCGTCATTCTAACGGCTGGTTTCCACCAGCTTACACCGGCGGAACCATCCAGGTCAATCCGAGTTCTGTCACTGCCGTCGAGTCGTCAACGCCGACAGCAGGAGCTCACGAGGTAGTGGGCGCCCAGTGCTCTCTATGATGCTGGCTGGCATTAACATGGAGGTGTGTGTGCGGGGAGTGGTCCACGTGGCGGAGCATGCTCCTCGCCAATTGCCGGACGAACACCTCCACGGTGGGCGTCTTGGTGTCACGATGAATGATGAATGCTAGCAAAGCGAATACTCGCAACACTGCGCCAGCGAGGCTGTCAAGTGTAGTTAGTAAAGTTAGAACCCACATTTTTCTGTACCTAGATGCTAATGGATCAGCTAGTCAACTTATAAGAAAGAGTAAGTATTGAGTTTGTTGCCGGTTTCCTCTCGGTAAAGCCATCTTACTGAGCCTACTTGAATTTATTGGATATTGACGCTGCCACGTAGTGAGCAAGTAACTTAAAGTTCATCAATTTAACTGCTGCTTTAATTCAGTTAGAGGCAACGGAAGTAACTAAAACTCTATTAAGGGAAATTACAGTTTCACTGATTAAATTATTTCACAGAAACGCCGCGTGGCTTTTCTTGTGTCTTCAGTAATTTCCACTTGGTATTGTGGCCACGTTTGTATGCTAATTTATTGGGACAAAATGTGGAATTTCCGTCGTAATTTCTGAATAACAATTTGCTATTATTAGTCAAGTTTGAGGTAATTAACCTGAATTGCTTTGTATAAAGGTATTTTGGAGAGGTGTTACTTCTTATTATTAATATAGTTATACATTGTCCGTCTGGAATAGTGTTTTTGGTTAACACTTTTAATGTGAAATGATTGAGCTATTATTCACTGCACTATAATTTTATTGGAAACGGTTCAGAATTGTTATTTTACACCATTGGAAGTTGGAAAGGTGGCGGTGTGATCCACCCCCGTGCCTCGGAGAGCACGTTAAGCCGTCGGTCCTGCGCCCGGTCTCTCTCCGGTCGTGTCGGATTCCCTTCACATCGGACTATGAGAGTGCACTTGTGTACTATGCCTGCCAATCCGCAATGGAGCAGCGTGGTGTGTCTATGCTCTAAAAACCCTCGCACCTCAGAGTGAGGAGGCCTGTGCTGAGTGGGACGTTAATCGGCTGCTACTTGCTTTGTATCTCTAAATATTAGGACACTTCCACCCCTTTCAACCCCTTTTTAGCATTGTAAAGTAATCTATGCCCTTTCTCAGGCTATAGACTATCTGTGTACCAAATTTCATTTAAATAGTTTCAGTAGTTTTGGTGTGAAAACGCGACAGAGTGTTAGCTTCCATTCCTGGCAGGATAACTTTAAGAAATTCTATTTACTTTAAGAAATCTGACTCTAGACTGACTTTGGCCATGGCTAGTTACATCTTACCTGAATAAATGTACCACCCATCGAAGAAATTCCATCTTGGGACGATGCAGTATGAAAACCACAAGAGATATATTACATCTTAGCAGATTAGCGTTTCTATAAAAGCACTCATCATCAGGTAAGACAAAGCGGTGACCAGTCAACAATAAAACAAAAGATAATATCAGAGAGAGCGGTCAATCTCGTTAGGCCTCCATCTTCGCTAATTACCAATATCATTAGCAGAATGTTATGATAAATAAAATACACATTATGCGATATGTTCATAAATATTTCGAAAATATATTGAATGGAACCAATGGTTTGTGACATTGGCTAATTATCTATGTAAACTGTTTTGTAAGGTTTACTCCATTTAACATAAATACGAACGGCTGTTATCCTTTCTTTTATCGCAGACAGGTTAACGCTTAACTCTGATGGTAAGAGATGATACTTGATGTCTAAGACTGAAGTGCGCTAATCTTATTTTCTGGTAGGGTGTATCAAGCTACGGCTGTAGCTTTCCACCAGTCCAGACTGAGAAAAATTAGACAGGTAATAATGTCCTAAATTTGTTCTACCGGAAATTTAATCCGGAAGCTCTGCTTAATTTGCTGATGGTCGTCCAGCTGTCGTTTAAAACTATTATTCCTGCGATATACCTTTAAAAACGTAAGTATTTCCAAGCTAAAGTAAAAGCCTATGCCTATAATTATTAATTGCTAACAAATGATTTAGCCAAAATGTTATAGGCATAAAAAAAAATCATGAAGATGGTAATTCTAGTCTGAATTTAGAAGTAAAACATATCATAGTTCACCTGTATTGGGCACCAGCACACTGCAAACACAACGACTACTACCACCACCATCCTTGTCACCTTCTTCTTCCCTCTTCTACTTTCTGCTGACACCCTCCCTCCTGGGGCACTTTTCCAAAGTCTTGACAGCATACACATATAAAGAACGCTGATAAGCGCCAATGGTATAACATAAGAAGACAAAAAGAAGGACATTTGAAATCCCAACTTGCTATAACCCTGGTCTTCAAGAAACACGCAGGAAGAATGATTCCTATGGAAGTAGAAGTATTCCCTTTCCCCATGGCATATTCCAACAGGTATAGCAGTTGTCAGAACTACCACCCAAATACACGCTATTGCAAGCAAAGCGTTCTTTTCAGTTCTTATGGACATCGATGCTATAGGATGGACCACAGCCATAAACCTGTCCAAGGACATTAAAACAAGGGTGTATACAGAAGCATGTGCTGTCACCACAATGAAATATTGTACCACTTTGCACCACAAATCACCGAAGGGCCATCTTGGCATAACGTAGTCAGTAGCAGTAAAGGGGACGCAGAATATTACGAAGAGTAAATCAGCTACAGCTAGGTTTATTATGAGAAGGTTTGTTGTTGATCTCATCCCCGGATTTGCTGCAACCACCAGAACAACCAAGGCATTGCCAACTAATCCAACGATTCCAATGAAGCCGAAGAAAATTGGTACAACTCTTGAAACAACCTTCTCCAGTAGGTCATCGTTTTTGAATTCTATACTGTAGTTGCATCCAACGAGGTTGGACTCTTCACTGGTCAGGTTTAGACATATGTTATAGATCTCTTCTGTGGACTCCATTTTGGGTTCTAGTGAGTCATTGCATTAATAGAATGGACTGTCTTTCTGGACTGATTTGCATTTATTAGATTAGTTGTTTCCATTGGCGATTGTTGTATCTGGAACAAATAAGAAAAAAAGCGTTACTTTAGGAAAGTGATAATTTTGAACATATATGTAAACTAGAAAAATTGTTGCCAAAAGAGTAATTACTGGCGTTCTTGCAGCTTTTTTGTTAGCCAAATCGATGGTATATAACGAAGGACATACTTGACAATTTAGAGGACTTAGTTAAGCCAACTTGAATAACCCTTAGATTGCCCATGTCTAGTTGACATCATACGATAGTTCATTTTTTTTTTGTTTTCGTCAGGAAATCCTCATGGATACCCGCAACATCACGGGGTAGCGTTACGGGTTATGCCGGACTCTTACCGGCCAAAACCTGACGGAGACCTTCGCACGTCGTTCAACGGGGTCGTGGGAACTCTATCTCAGGGGACTCGTCCATGATCCCCGCCGACGCTGCCCATTTCTACAGGCCCAATCTCTTCAATATATCGTCGTTAAGGTGACTACGGTCACCGGTCACCGCGTGGGACTCTTCTCATCGGAGTAACAGACCCCGAATCTGTTACCCCAGAGATTCCCGTTAGGGAGGAATCCTGCGATCATGGGCCGCACGACGCCGTCCGATTCGTCTCCGGCGAATCATGGGTGCTAATGCATCCTCCTCTCTTTGACGTTCCGCCGCTTCCTTTTGTGACATGACTATATCACAGAAGGAAGCCATCGCCTGCCAACAGTCTCTGCTAGCCACCATTTTCCTTGTCACAGAAGACAAGGAAAGGTGGCCACCCACTACTTCCACAAGTGCTGCGCGAGGTACATCCCAACCTGGGCAGACCTCCAGCGTGTGTTGCGCTGTATCTACAGCACAACCGCACTCGTGGCATTCCTCGGTTTCTTCCCTCCTGGCGATCTTACACAGGTATCTCCCGAAGCAACCATGCCCCGTGAGGACCTGCGTAAGGTGGAACGTCAAGACGCCATGCTGTCGCTCAACCCACTGTCTCAAGATCGGCCTCAACGCGTCTATTGTTAAGCGCCCCGCTGTCGGTTCTCTGAGCTGACTCCTCCATCTATCGAGCAAGGAGACTTGCGCAAATCTTTGCCACATCCTTTCTACTTCCAGCGAAGAGTGTACCTCCCGCAAGCGGGAGTTAATCTTTAGCTGATATGTACCAGCCATTACCATCGCATCCAACTCCCAGGGTGGAGTCCCTTTTCTGTCTCAACTCGAGCAATCAGAAATATATGCATCTCTTTCTTTTCATAATAATGTGTATTATCTATTTTGCTCTTCCGTAACTATCGTAACAAAATATGTGTAGAGATAACACCAGACAATAGAAAAGACATAAAATAAATCAGTTACAAAGTGACCGTTACTAACGATGCGTCTGTCGAAGTTTTTGTGTGGTATTTTATAAACTGTAAGTATTTATTAGTAATTATTTATGTTTTTGATTATACAAGTGATCTGAAAACCCTGGAGATAAGTTTTAATTTCTATGATATGAGCCTATAAATACAAGACTGATTTTTTACGATCTCAAAGTTTAGCGAAACATGACGCCATATACCAGAGCCTTAATTTAATAATCAAACGATAACAATGTATAGTTTAACTATTAGCAAACATAAAAATCATAACAATTGATGGTCTTTCATGAATATTTATGTTCCAAGAGCCACTTTTAGTCATTCGAGCCGTGAGGCATTTAAAAACTCCTACAAATATGACCGAGGAGGCCAGTGCCCAGCAGTGGGTTATTATTGGGCTGCTACAATAAAAACAGATTCTTATAATAGCAGTCCAAAATATTAACATCGTGTATCCTTTCAAATCAAATCAAATCAAAATATCTTTATTCAAGTAGGCATATTACAGCACTTTTGAATCGTCAAATAAAATATTTTTTATTTTCCACACTCTAATTCTAAAGTACATCTGCTAATGATACTCCAGAACGACTGAAAATCTAAAGTTACGAGGGTTCCTTCGCGCCCTGATCCGAGAAGAGCCCACAACAAACTCAGTCGGTTATTTTTTTTTGTTACCATCATCATTAGAGCAATTCGTTCACTCCCAGGCGTTTCTATCGTCTAAGTACTCTTGCAACTCATAATACGATTTTTCTATTAACAAAGACATTGAATTTATTAATTGACATCTTTAGAACGTCTTGTGGGAGTTTATTATAGAAACGTATACAGTTACCTACTCTACTGCCTCATTTGTTGCCACAGTTGTTAATCTTATGCAGCCTACTAGAATTTATAACAAGTTTGTTTTGGTTTCGTAAGTTATATGATATACATTCACTCTTTTTATTAAAAGAGTCAATGTTTTTACGAACAATTGTTTGTACATAAAAACATTGACTCTTGATTGATTGATTGTTTGTTTCAATGGCTTTGAGTGAAACGGTGTTATATTGTATAATGATACTGTCTAATTAGTTTTAATTATTGGATTTATTGAACTTAAAGTTTGATTACCTCACATTATAATAAACAGACATAAAATTGTATTACATGTTTGTTTGTTGGAACATAACGAGGATCGAGTGATGTGATTATGTGAAGAAAGGGCGGGGGGGATGGTAAACAACCCCCTACTCACGCGAACGTACATATTACAAAGTTTCCTTCAAAATATTTGGCATCACAACAAAATATATATATTTTCTAATGAATTTTCTTGACGTTAATAATATTCAAATGAAATCATAATTAATTTGTTCAAGTGGGCTTCTATAACATTATTGAAATATATACTATATATGCCGATACTAAATGCTTTGTAATGACTTAAAATATAATGTTACAAAGCCTCTACGAAGATCCACAGAAAGCTTAGTCAGATATTCTTTTTTTTATCACCGTGATTATTTCAATTTCGTTTGATAAAGTCAGACTAGAATCTATATTGAAGTAAATAAAACCATTTTGTATTTGTATTCGAAAAAATAAGAACTATATTTAATTCAGATTCTGATATCAGTATTCGAGAAAACAGAAAATATGTTTAATTCAGATTCTGGCATCAGTATTTGAGAAAATAGCAACTATATTTAATTCTGATTCTGGTATTAGTATTCGTGAAAACAGAAAATATGTTTAATTCAGATTCTGATATTAGTATTCGTGAAAACAGAAAATATGTTTAATTCAGATTCTGATATTAGTATTCGTGAAAACAGAAAATATGTTTAATTCAGATTCTGATATTAGTATTCGTGAAAACAGAAAATATGTTTAATTCAGATTCTGATATTAGTATTCGTGAAAACAGAAAATATGTTTAATTCAGATTCTGATATTAGTATTCGTGAAAACAGAAAATATGTTTAA
>JACTOM010000936.1:3504712-3534908 GCA_015832385.1 Elymnias hypermnestra | reverse complement strand
TCACATGTTCCATCTTTTGTAAATTTAGATCCCAAGTATACAAATTCTTTCACCTCTTCCACTTGTTCCCCATCTATCAAAATATTGCCATTCATCATAGATTCATCTCGTTCAAAAAGCATAACTTTCGTTTTGTTTACATTCACTTTCATTCCTTTCCCTTTCAAAGCTTCATTCATAATATTTAGCATCTCCTGAAGCTCGTTAGCGGATGACGCAAGTATTACTTGATCATCAGCGTAGAGTAAACATTTGATGAGTAATTCATTCATTCTTAACCCATACATACATTCTTTTAAATCTGTCAAACATTTATCCATGAAAAGGTTGAACAGCCATGGTGACGCAACACATCCCTGTCGAACACCTCTTTCGACAGGAAACCACTCCGTGTACGCTCCGTTTATTCTGACACAAGCACTAGAACCCTCATAGAGAGACTTCAATGCTTGGATCAGACAACCGCTCTCCCCAAACGTAGATAACGTTGACCACAGCTCATTCCTCACCAGTCGATCATAGGCCTTTTCTAAATCTACGAAAGCGATTGCGATTTCGTATTAAACAGCAACTACATTTAATTAGAAACTATTTTAAATTCGGTTTCTTGTATCCGTGTTGGAGCAAATAGAAAGCATTTCTAATTCAGATTCCTTTTTTTATGTGCATGTTAATAGGAAATTTTTGATTTGTTCATCGCGATTGATGCAAATTTAGTGACCCGAAACAGAAAAATCTACAACAAAACAGGATAACAGCTAAGCGGATTATATTTATTGTGAAGTAGATGATGTAAACTACAAGAATAAAGTGTGGGATGAAAACAAATATCTCGCACGTTTCCCGAATACATTATGGAGCAGAAATGAAACATGTCTCCCACCGACGCGTCTTATTTGAATATGTTTAAACGATGAGCGCTTAATTGTCGTTTAATATTGTTGAAATATTAATATTCTGACGCCATAATGGTTTAATGGGAGGTATTATCAAAGACTTATGTCATATGGTATTCCACTATGGAGTAATACTGACATTGATGTATTATTTGTATTGCTGGAATTGTTCTTATGGTGATGATAAGGATTCAAGATAGGTTAGGGCTTAGATTGTAGTCTTAACTGATAAGTAAGTGATGATACAGGCTTGGATTACCTCTTATGGTGTCTACGTAGCATCGTATCAGATTCAGACAATGGATAATGTAAAAATAAACCTAGGACCCGGTGAAGCTTTCTTCGTTAAATATTATATCAATAAGTTCTAGAATTTAAAATCTTGTAGGATCTGTCAGTGTCGGTTTTTCGCTTAAATAAATATCCAAGAAAGATACAATATAATAAATCACAAATAAGATTTATAAATTATGTATATTATGGACTTTTAGGAGTCCTTACATGTTATTTCTGATCAAAGTTAAGTAAAGAAAAGCTTTAAGCTCCATGTGGAGTTTTTAAAATAACATTCTTTGTATAATATTATTATAGCATAGAATTTCAATACTAATATATATGTTGGAGTGCGAGAGTCTGTGGATCGCTGGTCTGCGTGTAATAGTCTGTGGAACGCTGGCGCCATCTTTGTATCGGCGTGGGGGCAGTGTCAATAAGTGGCAGTCCGGCGCGTCTCTCGGCAGTTCTCGAGTGGCAGTCAGCCGGAGTGGTCGACAATTGAAATTGTCGCGTTCCTAGCTATTATTCTAAATGAGTTTGTATAAATTGATATCAGGAACATTAAGTGATTGAACATTATAATCCGAGTTAATTAACAAAGTGTTTGATTGCACCAACATTACCCACGATCGCCCACGGAATAAGAAATTAAATAATGGATCCCATTAATGACGATGTCGGCGGAGAACCCTTTTATTACATGTTAGTAATTCTATTTATAACTGAACTCATATTGAATAACGACACAACATACTCATCATTTTTATTTTAAACATTACATCATTTAAAGTCATTTTAATTACAGTACAAGAGCTTTATTACTGTTAAATTAGATTTTACTACTGTTTACAGATGGGCTGTACCATAATTAACACCCAAGTTACTATTTATTATTGTTTATATATGAGCTCTACTACTAGTTTACAACTGTTACTATATAACCGATTATAGAATAAATCTACGCTCTATATAGATAAGCTCTGCCAATGTTTACAGCTATATTTATAGTTAAGCTTAATAGGAGTAAAGAGGTCGTGTATTGCTACTGGTTTATAACTGAAATTTGCGATTGTTTGCTAGACTCTACAACGGTTTACTTATGGGCTCTGATTATGAATGGACTGTACTACTGTTTATAGTTGGGCTCTACGAATGATTATGAATGGACTCTACCACATTTTTATATCAGTTCTAATAATTATAAATGGGCTCTACTAGTGTTTATAGTTGGGCTATACTGCTGATTGTGAATGGGCTCTATTAGTGTTTACAGTTGGGCTATACTGCTGATTGTGAATGGGCTCTATTAGTATTTATACTTGAGCTGTACTACTGATTATAAAGGAGTTCTACTACGTGTTATAAATTGACTCTACCACAATTTACATCTAGATTCTACCACTGTTTATAACAGAGGTGTGTCTGTATATAAATAATTTAATAGTATCCTATACGTATCATATATAGTATCTCAATATATTTGTGATGTCCGTCTGTCTAACTCCAGCTACATTTAAAGAATCCGTCTAAAATGATATATCATAGAACTCAGTTGAAGGTATACCTTTATTTTAAAATTTGACGGTGGTATTCGAAGAAATTGTTTTAATTTAAACAAACAGTTATATTTGCTTTTCATTAGAGAACTTTTAAACTGCAAATACGTAGCCGAGTTATTTTAAACACTTCGATGTTAAAACTGCGAAATATTTTACGAATAATATCCTTTGTTTAATGTCGTCTATACCAATATGCTGCTGAAATAGCCTTTGTGTCATAAACAAGTTGATCGATGGCCATTGTAATTACTTTAAAGCGTTTTAAATCTCTCAGTAAACATATACTGACGTATTTCCTTCATTAAGAAATTCTTGGCGTATTTGAAAACGCTCAAACTATTGGCGTTTCAATGTTATTTATACGCGCGTGTGTTTTCATAACATCGCTGGTGAATTGTTCGTTCGTTACTCAACAGCGGGATTAGCTATTTCAGTGTAAATTGTTTCACTAAATGCTTGTGTTTAACTTTTGTAACTCTGACACTTAAAAGCTTTATTAATACGAGCTTTTTATAATTCATGCGAAAAAGGTTTTACGTACCAGTACGTTGGTGTTACGTGTGATTTCGTCTGCGACTTTTATCCGTGAATCAGTTCACGTGGAAAAAAGTCATTATTAAGCAGCATCGTCCCGGATAGAATATTTTTTCTTGGCAGAGTGGACTACTAACTAAATACGAAGCCTCCTACCAGCCAATATACGATTTTTGAAACATGCTCTTTTTGTAAACTGGTAAATGCCATATGCACCAGCCCCGACTGATGACTAGGAGTGTGGGACTCTGCTATGGAGACATCTAAATACCCAATAAAAGCCAGCGCAATCCTCTTCATCCGTGAGTAAGACATTAGGGCCTTCTTCCGTGATTGAAGCGCTGGATAAGTCCGACTGAGGAACACGGAAGTGGAAGCAGGTGTACGTATATATGCCACCTAGAATCCCGACTCTTCAGAAAAACTATCGCCCCACAGAAGCAGGCCTCTCCAGCCCATCATTTCTCACTTGAGATCAACATAACTTCAATAATCCACAGCGAGAGGTCGCTGAAGATCAGCGCCTCCGGTAGGTAACGCTCAGGTACTGCGGCTGCCCAATCTGCCACAGGTTTTACTTTAGGTCGATAGTTGCTCCATATTGATGACAAGAGGGTGACTCCTGGTCAATTTGGTGCAGGAATTGAAGCAAGTCAATCAAGCAATTTAAAGTTAGTGCGATGTTTTGTTACTGATCTTTTGGTGAGTGTTTTAGGTAGGATAAAAGAGTTATAGTATTCCAAATCATTCCAGCCGATCTGATGTTATGAGCGAGCCTATCGAATACAAATTCGCTTTTATGAATATAAATGAATTTGAATGACATAAATGTAATACAAAAGAAACTACAGAATTTTCACTCCACTTGTGGACACTAATTCTTGACTTGACTCTGTCGTGTCTCTTAAGTAGATTTAGTCTCATTCTCTCTCCAACTGCAGGTATAGTCATGATGGAGGCGATCCGACGTCATCTAGACAATTGGCTCACCAGGAGTCATGTATCACTCTCCTACTATCTGGTGACTGGCCATAGTTGCTTCGACAAGTACTTGCATCAGGTCGTTGGCTGTGAGGAAACGCCCTATCCCTGTGGTGCTCCTGTAGATACGGCACACCATACGCTGGCGGAGTGTGCAGCTGCACACCTAGCGGTTAGAGGTATAATGCTCGCCAGTCAAGTTGGGTGGAGGGTGGTGCCTTCTTTTGCTAGGCCGTCATCTCGCTGAAGGAGACAAATGAGAGGCTAAGGAAGCAAGCGGCCGAAGCCTGCCCTTGCCGTAAGAGGAAGCTGGGTGGCAGAATTTACTCGTACGCGCTTCATAGTTCACCTTATTAAGTGGTAGGTCCTCATAGTCGATGTCGATGGCGGTTGGGGAACCTGTAGTGATCTCACTCGTGGATGAGGAGGGATCCGCTGTTTTAGTTTTAGTAGGTATTCTGTTATCTGCGAGTCTCTTCCGATTGGAGATATTCTTTCATGGGCGAGGGGGTGGGGGTGGGGGGGTGTAAGTGCATTTTTCAAAGAAAAAGGCTCATCCTCCCTAGTTGTTAAATTTAGATAAACTATATAATGTATTCTGTTACATAAAGGCAATAACGGCAACAAGAACGTATAATCGGAATGGGTTCGTTAAATGGAAAGTTACTCGGCACACAGTATTAATGCTAAAAGCATCGCGGTGTTTGTTGAATGGCTCCACTCAAATTTTATATTTACACTCGCAGCTTGATTGATGATCGTCTGCTGGCGGCGGGAGATCGCCGGTTTCCCGAGGCTCAGCACAAATATATTTAATTACGTAGAATTGTCAATGAAAACTACAAAAAACATTGTGTAGTTTTATGAAAGCCACGATGCAACTGAAACTTTTCAAAGTTCCACGCACGAGAGAAAATAAAAATGCTACGGTCAGCTGACACGCATTAGTGCACGCAGCACTAACATTAGTTATTTTGTAAATTAATTTATCTAAACAATTTTTGTGTTTTGTGTATAAAATTGTTAATATACACATCATCTGTTTATGTTATTAAATATTTGCTTTTCGTCTTAACACCGAGTTTGGCAATCGAATCCTGTTAAGGGAAATTTAATTTGTTAATATCTAAGCGTCTATTATTGTTAGAAGTTCCTTGATGTTAATCTTTTTTTGAAACTTAATAGGTTCATCTTTCTTTTTGTTTCTAATTAAGATGGACTTATATGAATTTTGAGACGACGCCCTTCCACTTGCCGCGCTTCAACTTCGCTTCTCTCATTCTTATTAAACCTTTCATACAAGTTCATCGGTTTAAAGCACTCTTGACCTGGTTCTTATTTAAAATGTCCTGGATTTGACCGAGGAACGTACGTCTTGGTCATCCCCATTTTCCCATATACTCTTAACTCATAAATCCCTTTTGTCAGTCGTTCATTATAAAATAAATGAACGATAATTCCCAACTTACTTCCACGAAGCTGGAGTATAGGCATATTAAATATTCAAATTCACGCCTTACGTAAATTAGTAAAGGAAAATAATTTGTACTGAAAATAGCAACTAATTAACCATCTAAATGATGTGTGTACACATTCGTACAGAACGAAAACACACATTCAAATAAATAAAATGGAACCGCTAACAGTTTTAGACGCGGTAATTCCGCTGAGATCTCCGACGTTGAAAGCTTCATGCGGGCGTATGTTTTAGCAATTTACGTTCACATCACATCACCTCTTGATTATTTTGCATATATTTTTAAATGCTTCTACACCTTTTTTATCTGCCAATTATTTTTTATAAAAATAAATGATGTTATTGAAGGATGAGGAGGGTTCAGTTCGGTTATAGTGATTACTCATATTTTGAAAGGCTTTTTCCTTTACATAAAGAAACATTTGAAGCATTCTTTTCCACGTGCCTCTTTCAGAGGTTTGATAAACTATACCAATCCACGTCCACCACCACGTCCTTCCAATTGCCACGATCCTGGCATATCTTCTTCGCTTCTTTCATTCTCTTTAAAAACCTTTCATACAAGTTCGTCGGTTTAGAGTACTCTCGACCTGACCCATATTTAAAGTGTTCTGGATTTGGTCCAGGAACGTTCGCCTTGGTCTTTCGCATTCACTCTTGACTCATAAATCCTTTTTGTCAATCTCTGTACATTCATTCTCCTACGTGTCCAAACCATCTGAGCATACCTAGAAAAAATAACCCCGGATCAGGGAAATAAATATATTGCAGATATTGCAGAGATCTACAAGCATAATATTGTGTTAGGTGCCCCTCTGCATTATCTCCTTAGACTCAACAATGATGAAAATATTAACCGAAGCAGTCATATCTAATCAATAAAGCCTGACTAGCCCATAGGTGATCAGATAGCTAATTTTGAAAAGAACAATCACAGGTACCAGACTGTAGTAGTTATGAAAGTTATCCATTCTTTGGTTAATCAATTCTCCAAGTCCTTTTATATAACGTATTGGAGACCAGAGAATCATCTTGAATCATTGGATCTTAGGATACTGATTTCCTAAGCCACATAGATAACAGAACATTTTCTGCACGACAAATAGCGACATAGACTCCGGGTCTTTTAAAACGTAGCACGACTGTCAAGATCTTGACTTCTCCATTTCTTATGGATGTATCGCAGATAAATTTGAATATGTAGGTAATAAAGAATACTTCATAATCTTCGAGCAGAATTGTTCCGCAGAGCGTTCAATATTCCACGAAATATCAGAAATAAAGTCAGACATTTCGTCTCTTATTGAAAGTTTAATTTATTTTCCGGCCTTGGCTGTGATATTAAAGACCATTTCTAATATAACGTCTATAAATAATTTCAATGAGAAGCGTTGAATAATGATGTCTGTAAACAGCGTATCTCGGAGACGCTGGTACCTGCTGATATCAATTTCGTCTCGCAATGTGCCTTCATATCTCACTGCAACGAGACGACATTCGCATAAAGATTAACATCTTGTCTTGTTTCTACCAAATATAATTGAAAAATCTATTACTGATTGACACAATCATCACGATTTCAAATAAAATGCTCTCGATTAGTTTCGAAATTAGCAATTATTTTATTCATATTTTTACCTGCGATTCTGTTAGATATAATTTCAAGTAACACGAAAATCAACTTCTTCTTGAAATAGAAGTAAAATTTGCAGGACACCATGATAGCAAAGCAATTATGGTTCATAGACAGGATAAATATAGAATTTGTTATCGAAATTTGGACTTATGGTTTCGGCAGTAGCTTGTTACAAATCTACTAACACACAACAAAACGTGTCACCAATTACATTCTATTTGATTTTATTTATTAATTTAAATAAAAGCTTAACAAAAATAACATTGCTTCTTAAGTAATATACATCGATTTTCGTTTTTTATATGTTTAAAATAATAGGTGTGCTCTACATTTACCTAAAAACGCAATTCTACGCGTCTGATATTTGATAACTTTTATATATATTATTGAATTACCTATAATTTAATTATAGGCCCCTTATTTTGTTGTTTATCTAAAATATCTTATCATTAAACTATTAGATCATCTATAATACTGATTACTAAATGTCATTGTACCAAATTTTGAAATAGACATCTCTAAGTTTATTACATTGTATGAAAACCGCCTATTAACAAAATGTTGTATAAATTTTGTAAAATAATATTTGTATAAGTGAACTTCTTTATAAGCTTTCAAATTTTTTGAACAATGTGGCAATTTCTGATAAGGGTCTCTCGACGATTGAAATAATTTGACATCAATCAATGTCGTCTCGTCGTCGGCCGGTCAAAATGTGCTGAGAGACGTCAAGAAATGTCGCGTCGTTATAACGCCTTGATTAATTATACCTTTATGTGATAATGTATTCACGTAGAACCACATGCTAAGAACGACTGGCATATCTGTAATATTGGATCAGTGTTACAAAGGATAGCTAGTTTATATTTGGGAGCGACGGTATTCAAAGCTCATGATAATACCTTTATAGCCTATATAGTTACTAGATACTATTTCCATTATATTGGTGTTTAATATCTGCATTACATACATACGTAGCATCACGCCTCATTCCCATAGGGGTAGACAGACCACGTCCTGCCACTTGCCACGATCCTTGCATATCTCCTTCGCTCTCACTCTCATTAAACCTTTCACACAAGTTCGTCGGTTTAAAGTACTCTTGACCTGGTCTTTAGTTAAAATGTCCTGGATTTGGACCAAATGTTCGCCTTGGTCTTCCCTTTCCAACTTTCCCATTCAGTCTTGACTCATAAATGCTTTTTGTCAGTCTCCTTTCATTCATCCTCTCTACCTGCCCAAACCGTCAAAGCATAGCTTTCTCAATTTTGGGCACTACATCTTCTTTTATACCACAACGTTCTCTTGTCACACTATTCCTTAGTTTGTCACTCAGTTTCACTCCACTGATACTTCTCAACTCTCTCATCTCTACAGCAAGTTTGGCCTCTTGAGAGAGATTGGTATTGTTGTGTTTATATCCATTAAATGTGGAAGCCTGTCTCCAGCAGTGGGACACTATAAGGCTTACTTCTTTTAAGGTTCTTAACCTTAAAATAAATGTAAAGATCTTTTTTCATGAATTTTGAATCGTCAAATCTACGCATATTGATTTTGGTTATATTATGGTTAATATAATACTGGTCAATCATCAAAATCTCAAGTTACTGGGGCTTCAGTGATCAGAGAAGAAATCAGAATAGGATCGTTATGTTTATTATTATTATTATCGTTAAAATATGAAATTGTAAATCTTTCATTCCAGTACGTTTTTAAATTTTGATTCGTGGATTAAGTGATACTTTGATTATTTATTTATTATCATCATTGCAATATTAGTTTAAATTAGGTTGACTATGCTAGAATAGTTCATTCTCTTCCAATTTTTTTTTATCAAATCAAATCAAATCAAAAATATCTTTATTCAAGTAGGCATATTACAGCACTTTTGAATCGTCAAATTATATTTTTTTTTCTCCACACTCTGATTCTAATATACGTCTGATGATGGTACTCAAGAACGGCTTTAAATCTAAAGTTACGAGGGTTCCTTAGCGCCCTAATCCGAGAAGAACCTACAACAAACACAGACGGGTATTTTTTTTTGTTATCGTCATCATTACAATAACATATTAGTTTTCTATATTTTAATTACAATTAAAGCAATTCGTTCACTCCCAGGCGTTTCTATCGTCTAAGTACTCTTGCAACTTATAATACGATTTTTCTATCAACTTTCTTTTAACAAAGACTTTGAATTTATTAATTGACATCTTTAGAACGTCTTGTGGGAGTTTATTATAGAAACGTATACAGTTACCCTTAAATGAGTTGTTAATCTTATGCAGCCTACTAGAATTTATAACAAGTTTGTTTTGGTTTCGTAAGTTATATGATGTAAATTCACTCTTTTTATTAAAAGAGTCAATGTTTTTGTGTACGTACAACAAGTTTTCTAATATGTATACGCAGTGAACTGTCATTATGTTAACTGCCTTTATCGTTTCAGTAATTCTTCTTATTATATAATTGCTTAAAGAGCTTTCTTTGTTTCTATAGATAATTATTTGGTTTTTATGGATTGTCATCTCAATAAAGTCTTCTGAGAGATCCTTAAAGAATTATTTAACTGAATCGATGTGTGATTTAGGTTAATGTATTGCAAGACGTATATTCTCTTATACAAACAAGGAACGAAAATTGGAAGTTTGCAGCTTCATTAAATGCCACTCGAGTACTGCCGAGTTGTTCGGGGAAGTCTGTTAGTTCCCAATTTGTATATTGCAGTCTCAGTATAGAAATTGGTACACGTTCTTCAGTATATTGGGTCCTTTAATCAAATGTTTGTTTATATGTGAAGAAGTTCCTTTTTCTAAAGTTTCTCTTCACGAAAACGTTGATAAATCAAGTCAAATAAAATGAAAAAAATCCTTGTTTGTGGAAGTTTTTTACAACACCTTTTAATAGACAAATATAATTTTTTCCATACATTACTTCCAATATACTGCATACAGATAATTATATTAATGACTTGCAGCCCGTCCAGGCTTCATTTTATTTAATTTCATTATGAAAAAGTGTGATTCCTAATACTAAAACTAAGTAGTTCTGAAAAGAACTTTTGAAGTGAAGCATAAAAATGTGTTAAAAAATCTCAAATATTCAATGTCGCTTGCGTCCACAGCGTAAGGAGCCGACTGTCTACCTAGTTCATAATGGTGCACCCCCTTCTCCCGCACTGACTCACTCGATGCGCTGCTTGGCGGCCGCCGCCGGTATGTGTTTTATTTTAATTTCATGATATCTTTTGAATGAAATATCCAATTTCAGTAATTCAAAAAGTAATCTTCAGGTATTGAGACAGTCTTGAATATTAAATTATTTATTTGGATGAAAATGTATAAATGGTATGGATAACACGTTCTGAAAGACTTAAAACTACAGGTTCTAAGAATAATTTACGATAAACTCAGTCCGGTATCCAAGTTTTATTTACGTGTTTTTATTTAGATTAGAGCAAATTATTCACTTCCGAGTTTTGTAGTTGCCAAAATATGCCTTCTAATAATTGTATGATTTTTTATTAATCTTTAACTTCTCTAGTGAGTTAAAATGTGGATAAACGAAACGGATACTACGAATACACCTAATAAAGTAATGATGAGTTTTAAGCATCATATTTTAACAGTTATTTGGTTTTATGGTGGCAAATGGGTTAATATAAAATGTCGTTGACGTATGGGGTGAAATAATCAGTAAAATTATCAGGATTACTAAAATACAACTTATTTAATTGTGGGTTGCATTACTCACGCAACGAAACGCAGTAATCGTTTTGACTATTGTGTAGTCAAATCAGAACTGACTACAGATGATACCAATGTTCAGGCGTAAAATGAATTTGTCAACTAAAACAGTGTGCATTTGTAAGCTCTCGTCGAAACTTTGCAACTTTGCAACTTAATTTCAGCTGAATCGGTATAACCAAATTTGTTTGTGGAAAATTTACATACTGAATTTTAAAGCAGACAAGGGAATATGCTATGAGAATTTGTGCAAATTTACAAGTTGCGGCATTATGAAATAACTGGATAGGTTTATATGTAAAGATATGCCTTCATAAGTTTGCCGTAGGTCTTCATGGAATTATAAAGTAGCGCCATCTGTTTGAAGTATTGAAAACTACAATCGTTTTATTAATCTGGGAAACTAGTAGTAGCTCAGTCGGTGTTCTACTGTCATCGGAAGTGGTTGTGGTCTAATTTTGTAACTTTAACAATCAACACAATGCTTGCCAGATTTATTTCAGTAGTAGCGTCATCTGTTATCTAATAGTGTTGCTTTGTCGTGAACATCTATCATTCTGTATCCTTTATGGTAAAATGTAAAAATATCATAACAATGTTAACATAGACAGATAAAAAGTGGTTTTGATTGAACGAGTTAATTTCTGGAAGAACTCCTTTGAATAGTAATATTTCATTATTTTTAGAATGGCTGGTTTATCTTGGAAGGCCATAGGCTATATCACATCAATCAACAATCATAAGAAGAGGTGCATTAATTAAAATATTGCAACCAAAGTCGAAATTCGTTTTGAGAGCTTCCATTGCGTGCGTAATCGATTTACGTTAGTGTAGTGTATATGATTGTATAAATATTTACATATTTTATTTATGTATATCAACACGAATAATACGAGAAAAACGATATGAATCAACATACATAGTACATGCAGTAACACTAAAAAGGAGAATATCTCAAACGCAATGCGTCAGCCTTCCTCAGACCCAGTAGACAACGACGGGTTCGAGACCGCCGTATCGAGGAACCAGAAGCGAAAGCTGATGGCCAAACCGACTGTCCCTTCAAAAAAGACCAACCCCACGCCGGCTGCATCACAGCCACAACATAACCGACCGGGAGCCCACCGAGGACTCACCCATGAACGGACCCCGTAGGGAACAAGTCCCTCCCGATCTACATCCGGGAAGTATCAGCGTGGAACACGCTCAACCGCAGACTCCCATCATTAGGAATCACCCTAACGGTAGCTCGCCCAACCGCCGTTGGACTGAAAGTCCAACCAGCCACCGGCGACGACCATCGTCGCCTCACATCGATCCTAAGATCCGAACACGTTCCTTACCACTCTAATGCACTAGAGAGTGAACGCCGCCTACGGGTAATCATCCGCGGACTACCCCACACCCTACCAACCGATGATATCAAGGAGGATCTGGCCGCCCAGAACCTCCCTACACTAGAGGTACACCGGATGTACCACGGGCTAACAAAGAAACCCTTCGAATCAGTCTCATTACTAAATTGTCATACCTCGTATGGTAATCCAATTTGCTCTATCCCTTTAACCCAGTGATTCTCAACCACTGTGCCGCGGTACTTTTGTGTGCCGCCAAATTTTGCAAATATATAATAATATTAATATTAATAAATTATATCATTGAAAAAAAAAAAAAATTATTATTATTACCTTGTAATTAATCCCTTAATAAACGTTTTGCTGTTATTGTAGTATATTTTTTACATTTAAAATGTTTATCATAAACTATTTATGCAGTGAGTTGTATTAATTTTTATATTTTTCTTTATGTGCCGCCAAATTTTAAAATCTGTGCCGCAATAAAAAAAGGTTGAGAATCTCTGCTTTAACCCCTTCCGTCTCTTACGTGACGTATACGAAGCTATTAATAATTACGAGTCACCTCTCCGTCTAATCCCATTGGATTAGTAAAAAAGATCGTAATATCCTTAATTAAAGTCTTATATTGAATACCGAACTTAGCAAAATATCTTCGGGTACAATGGGATTAAATTCCTCAAAACAGTCTCTGGGTAATTGATAGGGACGGTCTTAAGATTAATTTAATTAATTTTCAACATAATCTACTAGAGTTTTAATAAAAAAATGTTGTTTGGTTTTTGGAAGACCATATTACACGCGAAACTGTTTTACATTTTACACGAATGAGTGCTAATATGCTCAGCTAATGCAATCCATGGTCCATACATTGGCCTTGGCTACTCTGCCGAGTATTTGAGTACCAACAATTTGCGTTGCCCCCTTTTTGTTGACGACTGAATTGCTCCATGTGATAGATCAGTAAGTAATGATAATCTATTATTAATTTCAAATATTATCTAATACGTAACATGGTTTCAGGAAGAATAAATCTACCAGTACCGCTATGTTCGAACTGATAAAAATCATAGTAGAAAACATTGATAAAGGTCAACTGATCAGTGTCCTTTTTCTCGATATGTCAAAAGCATTTGATCTAGTTCATCATAAAAAATTACTTAATCAGCTAGAGAGCTACGGTATTCGTGGACAGGTAAACTTTTGGCTACAATCTCAGCAACAGAAAACAGAAAACCGTAATTAATAAAAAAGTGGGGACAAATATCAATACGTATGAATCTGACTATGAACAAAACAATTATGGTGTACCACAGGGCAGTATTTTAGGGCCCTTGTTGTTTCTATTATATATTAATGACCTCTCTTCAAATATACCACACCCTTCGATACTCTTTGTTGACGACACAACTGTTATTACACCATGTAAATCAGAATCGACATATGATATTGAGGTAAACCAATCGTTGACGAAGACGATACAATGGTTAGAAAGTAATAACTTAACAATTAATATCAATAAAACAAAATTTATAGAATTTCGTACGAAAAGGCGGCATAATAAATTGTTTAATATAAATTTAAATAATACACCTCTTGACATTGTGAAATAAACAAAATTTTTAGGTATCAATTTTCACGAGCATTGCGATTGGAAAATACATACTGATGAAACCTGTAAAAAAATAAATAAATTTGTTTATCCCTTGCGTCGCCTTAGACAAACATTATTTTTGGATGGGACCCTAGCTGCTTATCATGGCTACGTTGTTTCCGTGTTACGTTACGGAATAGTTATTTGGGGATGTTCGGCAGAAATAAACATGCTATTTATAATACAGAAGAAATGTCTTAGAGGTATGTTTCTTATAAGACCAAATCAATCCTGTAGACCACTTTTTAAGAAAAATAATCTCCTAACATTATATTGTCTGTATATGAAGTAGCGATTTTTGTAAATAAGCATATGGCATATTTTGACAAATATGAAGATTTAGCGCAATATCACATTACAGAAAAGAAACGCGGGCATCTCTGTCTCCCAGGTATCGTCTAACGCAAAGCTACAAGTCGCCAAATTGTATCGTCGTTGAAGTTTTTAAAAAATGCCTCTTTCGATGGTTGTGTGATAAAGCATTTTAATCTATGTCCGAATTTTTTAGTGCTTAAAATTAAACAGATCGAAGCTTTAAAAACCTAATTTGTAATACCAACCCCATAATCTCAATATTATGTTATACCTAATAATCATTATTAAATTGGACATATTATAAAAAATTAAATCTTAAATTTGACATATAATCTAAAAATATATTTTAATCCATACAAATATTTGCACGCTGTAATTACAGTAGGATATGATGGATCAACTATAATTACTCCACCTATGTATATGACCCATATTCGCAAATAAAGATTTAATTTCATTTCAATTATAATCGTAAGTGAGAAAGGAATCACCAAATTGGAAGCAGCAGTTTCTTCACGGGCATAACAAAACATGGCGAAACAGCTGATGCAAGGCATGGACACCGCTACAAATTTGGTCAGTTACAGTATTTTAAACAGAAAGATTGTTACGTGGGTCAGCTAGTATACATTTAAACATTAATAAAACTGTAATTTGTTCGTTTGTTATTACAAAATCTTTGTGAACGCATTCCCTTCAAGTTAGCTGTTACAATTCAATTACGAGTACAAATCATTTTCACATTATCTTTTGTTAAGGTTTTAATATTACACTTGAATCGTTTTGAAACGTTTGCGATTCTCCATAAAATATATTTATATAAAAATAAACTGTTAGTGCCTAATAGAACATAATTATAGACAAATGGATTAGAATAGAATAAAACGGAATATAGTACAGAATAGAATAGAAAAGATCCGACTGACACAGTTATAATAAGACCAAACCAGATCAGAACATAAAGTATAGTATGGAATAGAATAGTACTGATTAGTTCAGCATAGTGTTAAACAGATGAAACCAGAGTAGAACATAATAGAATAGAACTGATCACACTAGCACAGTTATGACCAGACCAAACCAGACCAGAACATAATAGTCTTATATATCATAAAGAAGAGTATAGTATAGAATAGAACTGATCAGTTCAGCACAGTTTTGACCAGATCAAACCAGAGTAGAACATAATAAACTTACATAGGACAAAGAAGAGTACAGTTCAGATAAGAATAGAACAGGTCAGACTAGCACAGTTATGACTAGACTAAACCAGACCAGAACATAATAGCCTTATATATGGCAGAAAGAGTATAGTACAGAATAGAATAGAAATGATTAGGCTAGCACGGTGATGACTAGACCAAACCAGATCAACACGTAATAGTCTTATATATGATAAAAAAGAGAATAGTATAGAATAGAACTGATCAGTTCAGCACAGTTTTGACCAAATCAAACCAGAGTAGAACATAATAAACTTACGTAGGATAAAGAAGAGTACAGTTCAGATAAGAATAGAACAGGTCAGACTAGCACAGTTATGACTAGACTAAACCAGACCAGAACATAATAGACTTATATATGGCAGAAAGAGTATAGTACAGAATAGAATAGAACAGGTCAGGCTAGCACAGCTTAGGTGATACAAGACTAGAATAGAATTTTTATATCACAGAAAAAAAAGAGTATGTTATAATGTAAAATAAATATATGCACTTTCGTTTGTTTCGGTTTGTTATTCCTCTCATCACCATAAGCAATAAGACCACCTCTGTGTTACCTTTGATAGTTTTCTAGCATCTGCAAATCTTTCGAGAATAAATAAAGAAATAAATAACAGAATAGTAGTAACTAATTGTTTTTAAAACTGAATTTTTTGACAGGGAGATGAGATTTATTGTCTCTATCTCATGTAATGTATTCACTGTAACATGATTTATATATAAAACAGTTTATTTTATTAATGCCTAACTGAAATGCCATCTTCAGAGAGGCTCTTCTGTTTATATTCCTACAAAAGAAGCCTTGCGAAATTGTCAGGCAGCTTTACGTCTTTTTTATCGCCAACAAACATTTCACGGAGAGCTTTAACAATTCAAACGGCATCGGCATCAAAACCAAAGGTTTAAAGATTATGTAACAGGGCATACAAGAGATACAAGCATTAAATAATTTGTATAAAACTAAGTTACTACCATAGAATTTGTATATGTATACTTCTACACTAATATTATAGAGAGGAAAGAATTGTATTCTTGTATGTAACGAATAAACTCAAAAAGTACTGCACCGATTTTAATAATTCTTTTTTCATTGGAAAGCTACATTATCACTGAGTAACATAGGCTATATTTTGTACTAGATTACTAAGGAAATCTTTAGAAATTCCTACTAAAACCAACCGAAGGTGTAAAAAAATTAGCCATAAAATGTCTTTCATCGCATACGCTGTGAAGAGTATTAATGATAGGACAAAAAAATGTTCGACAATTTTACAGAATATATCAATATCTACAAAAAACTTCGCGAGACCATATGACTAACTATTGTAGTTACGTCACTATAACTACTTTTTTACATTTAACAAATTGATAGAAATGCCGATCAAAATCAGACCGTTATCCATACCATTTATTAATCCATAATTATCCAAATATATAATTTAATATTCAGGACTGTCTCAATATCTGATGATTACTTTTTGAATTATTGAAATCGGATATTTCATTCAAAAGATATCATGAAATTAAAATAAAAGTACATGCCGGCGGCGGCCGCCACGCAGCGCATCGACAGTGTGGGAGAAGGGGGTGCACCATTATGAACTAGGTAGCCAGCCGGTCGACATTGAATATTTAATACATTTTTATGCTTCACTTAAAAAGTTCTTTTCAGAGCTACTTAATTTTAGTATTAGGAATCATAATTTTTCATAATATTTGTCAATTCATGGTCAATTCATGAGGACCATCTGAGAGGGTACGAAAAAACGTGGGTCGGTCTAAAGATGTTCATATATAGCATTTTGTTTTTAAATCAACTGATTACACGAGCTCAAACAGATCATTTATCTGTGTGTTTGTGAATCTGATTACTTTGTCCCATCCCGTCTAATCAATACATACAACTGTTGGATTATTTGCTTAGAGATTCCCATTGAATTGCGAGCCACGTTCGCACCACGTGTCACATTCATACAAATGTATGCAGGTGTATTGATTTATGCAATTATCTCTGTCATATTGGTTAAGGGGCGAGATGCAATTGGAATTTCGAGAAAATCGATTTTGAATTTACTTGTTTCGAGAATATATCCTGTATATTTATTAAAGTTACATTAACAAAGTAAGAAATGGTGTGATAAGAGAACGTTGTGGTATCAAAGAAGATGAAGTGACTAAAGTTGAGAATGGTATGCTTAGATGGTTTGGGCACGTAGAGAGAATGAATGGAAGGTGACTGACAAAAATAATTTATGAGTCAAGAGTGAATGCGAAAATTGGAAGGGGAAAACCAAGGCGAACGTTCCTTGATCAAATCTAGGACATTTTAATTAAGGGCCAGGTCAAGAGTACTTTAAACCGACGAACTTGTATGAAAGGCTTAATGGGAATGAAAGAAGCGAAGGAGATTTGCAAGGATCGTGGCAAGTGGAAGGATGCTGTGTCTGCCTACCCATATGAGAATGAGGCTTGATGCTATGTATGTAAGTATGTACATTAAAAACTCGTGCGAGTAACAAAAAAGTCAAGCTTTATTTAAACAATTGAATGCTCGACTTACAATTGTCTATGGTCAAATAATTGAATGCTTGTTTGGCAATTGTTTATAGTCAAGCAATTGAATGGACGACTTGTATTTGTTTATAGCGACATATTTTAATGCTCGACTTAAATTGTCTAGTCAAAGACTTGATTGCTCGACTTGCATTTGGTTTTAGTCAAACAATTGAACGATCGACTTACAATTGTCTATGGTCAAACAATTGAATATTCGACTTGCTATTGTTTATAGTTAAATAATCGAATATGCGACTTGTATTTTTTCAGAGCGACATAATTCATTGCTCGACTTAAATTGTCGAGTCAAAGACTTGAATATTCGACTTACAATTGTCTATGGTCATCAAATTAAATACCCGATTTGCAATTGTTTATAGTCAAACAATCGAATGCTCGACTTGTATTTGTTCATAGCCAAACAATTAATTGCTCGACTTAAATTGTCTAGTCAAAGACTTGGATGCTCGACTTGCAATTGGTTTTAGTCAAACAATTGAATGCTCGACTTACATTTGTCTATGGTCAAACAATTAAATACTCGATTTGCAATTGTTTATAGTCAAACAATCGAATGCGCGACTTATATTTGTTCATAGCCAAACAATTAATTGCTCGACTTAAATTGTCTAGTCAAAGACTTGGAAGCTCGACTTGCAATTGGTTTTAGTCAAACAATTGAATGCTCGACTTACATTTGTCTATGGTCAAACAATTAAATACTCGATTTGCAATTGTTTATAGTCAAACAATCGAATGCTCGACTTGTATTTGTTCATAGCCAAACAATTAATTGCTCGACTTAAATTGTCTAGTCAAAGACTTGGATGCTCGACTTGCAATTGGTTTTAGTCAAACAATTGAATGCTCGTCTTACACTTTGTTCATAACGACATAATTTATTGTTCGACTTAAATTGTCTATAGCCAAACAAATGAATGTTCGACTTTTTGACAAGAAATTGTAATATTAAGTGAATTGAAATGCATGAAATAAATTTTGCTTTATCGATTGAGTTCAACATTCTATCAAAATAAAATATCCCCCTGTATTGACACACTTTAAATGCGTTTTACTCAAAACTGTACATACCGGCCTATTTAGCAGAATATAAAAACAATTAAAATAAAGTTTTGATATAAGTATCATAACCTTCTATGATACTGATATCAAATTTTAGTTTATGTTCCGCTAAATATGCCAGTGTGCATTCTCAAGGCCATAACCATTAAAACTCAGTGGATTTTGGTGAAATCCGCTTATTGATACATTTAAAACTAATCCCTAATCATAGGTTTTTCATTTTTTAACGATAAACAAGTAAAATTTTTATAAAAGAACTAGAGGTTTCCGTCAAAAGCCGGCCATCATCTTGTTTCCTTTTCAGAAATAAAAAAGCTACGTTTAAACAAAAGATTTGTTATTAAATTTTACTGCATATATATCTGTCTTTATATCTATATGATAGTAGAGATCATAGCATTAATGGGTTTGTAATTAGAAACCCACGAATTATATAAATTTAATAAGTATTACTTAATAAATTACTTCCATGTTTACATATAAACCTCACCCCATTATAATTAAGTCAGTTAACAATCAATCAATTACTTTGCCAAACTATTATGTGTTCTAACACTTTCTCTTAAGGTTTATTTAGCATTGTTAACAATGTTAAAATTAAATAAAAGGGCACTTAATCTATTATTGGAAAAGGGAAGTAGAAATTGAACGAAATTGTTAATGAAAGTTGTGCTTTTTATTGGTTACTCTTTATATTGATTGAGTAGTAGAATCAGACTTTGTATTATGTTCATAATTACACGATGATTTCTTTGTTTTAAATTATATCAGGTGTTTACTATTCAAAACAAATTAAATCAGCCATAGATGATTTGGATTGATCAAAAAACAAAGACGTCTTCTATACAGAATTCATTCTTTGTTAAAAACGCAAAACAATTTTCCATCTGGAAACCTTGCTTAGTCATAAAACTAAAGAATATAAATATAAATTGCTATAATGCATAAATTGCTCAAATACGTAAAAACATTCATCATTGGAAACTTTCCTTGGTTATAAAAATCAAAAACATTCTCTTATCTCTACAAAAACGCAGGAACATTCTCCATTTGGAAACTTTGATTGTCGTAAAAGTAATGAACATTCTCCATTTGGAAACTTTGATTGTCGTAAAAGTAATGAAAATTGTCCATTTGGAAACTTTGATTGTCACAAAACTGAAGAACATTTTTATATTTGGAAACCTTCATTGGATATAAAACTAAGAGATATTCTCTATTTGGAAAGCTTCAAGGATGAGCCAAAAACAAAAATATCTGTTTGAGATTGAAAATGTTCGTTAATACACAAATTACCATCAAGATCTGTCATTTTTTCAATCATTTAACATAATATTTTTACGAGCAATTAAATAGCGGTTCAAACTAAATTTTATGCGTGAAACGTTTTATTTTGTATTGCAAAAATTTCGCTAACGTGTTCCCAGTCACGTTTTGCTGTGGATACGGAGCGGATTGTTTGTAAATCCAAAGTACTATTAAAGATACCTTTTTACGGATAAAAATAGAAAATTAACACTCTTTTATTAAAAATTTAAAACATACAATCCAGTTTTCTGTGGCACAGTTTGATATTAATTACATCCGTACAATAAATCCTATTTTGTATCAAATATAGACATTTTGTGCACGTTATTGCAATTTACGATTGATGATGATATCAAAATCTAGTTGCTGGGGTCCCTCGGCACCAATTCTGAGAAAACCCACGAAAATCATCGCTAAATTTAATTCAAGTTAGAATAATTCATTCACTACTGACCTGTTATAATATCTATGTAATACTTCATTGTATTTGATCAATTACTTTGTCTAATTCTTCTTCTGGAAGACACAAATCATTCCAGGAAACTCACAAAAAGTTATTGAAAAACCACATCAAATTATCGATTAAGAAGATTCACTTTATTCTTGACCTTTCTCGAGATCAAACACAAAGCCTTAGTAAAAAATCACTAGAACCTGTGAATTAAAGGAAACTCACATTCAGTGTTCTTTTGTTGTATAAATTATAATTTGCCTCTCAAGTGGGAAACTTCTTAAACGCTGAATCAAACGAAAAAAATGTTAAACGCCCCTCGAGGCTTCGCTTGAAGGCTTTACAGACTTGCTCCGTTGCTAATGGAGCTGCTCAATGAATCAAATTAAAGAAAGCGTGGAAATACTTTATATTAAACTTTTATAACCCTGAAAGCTTAGAGGTTAAACATAAGTAAAAGTAAGTAGCAGCCCATTAACGTCCCACTGCTGGGCACAGGCCTTCTCACTCCAAGGAGCGAGGGATTTTTAAAGCATAGACCCACCACGCTGCTCCACTGCGGATTGGCAGGCATAGCACACAACAGGTGTACTCTCTATCTGGAAAGAGATCAGGCGCAGGATCGACGGCTTAACGTCCTCTCCGAGGCACAGGGTTGGACCACAGCGCCAACTTCCCAACTTCTGGCAAATATGGAGAAAATCTTAATAGGAAACTCAATATTGATTTTTGAATTGGCCCGACCCGGGACTAGAACCCAGGACCTCATATTTGTAGTCGAACATGCTAACCATTAGACCAATGAGGCAGTAGAGGTTAAACATAATGGATTTAAATACATCAAGAATTTATAAGGCGTCATAGGGGGTTCCGATGGGTTTTAGTGGGTATTGCGGGGTTTTTGGCTGTATCCCATACAATGCATATATTCAGGGTTGGTACATAAGTAGATATAAAAGTGAAATAGCTATTAAATTTTGCTGCAGATAATACGTCAGTAAGGAACTTGGTACTCCAGGCTTTCACGGGTTTCAAAAGACAAGGTTGACGAATAATTTTAACCATTTTAAATGGCAATGCCAATTGTAATTGAATTTACAGTTCTCCAATTGGTTTAGTGTTGTATAGAGTGGAAGGTGGAAGCGAATCTCTCTTGTTTTATTAGTCGATAAAAAAGGGGTTCTAATGAGATTTACTGCGTATTACGTAGTTGCTACTTCTCCATGTCTTCTGTCTTGATTTTTGAGCTCATTGTGTAGTACAAATAATTCGTAGTTTTGTGTGATTGAGAGAAGCTACAACTAATGGGGTTAAGTGAGAAAGGGCAGGCGAACTTAAGACGTTTAAACAAGCAAGGTGTTGGCATTTCCTCTTTTTCTGTAAATGTCATGAATACATACATACATAGCATCACGCCTCATTCCCATATGGGTAGGCAGAGACAACATCCTTCCACTTGCCACGATCCTTGCACATCTCCTTCGCTTCTTTCATTCTCATTAAACGTTTCATACAAGTTCGTCGGTTTAGAGTACTCTTGACCTAGCTGTTATTTAAAATGTCCTGAATTTTGTCCAGGAACGTTCGTCTTGGTCTTCCCCTTCCAACATTCGCATTGACTCTTGACTCATAAATCCTTTTTGTCAGTCTCCTTTCATTCATTCTCTCCACGTGCCCAAACCATCTAAGCATACCTTTCTCAATTTTAGTCACTACGTCTTCCTTTATACCACAACGTTCTCTTATCACACTGTTTCTTACTCTGTCACTCAGTTTTAATCCACTCATGCTTCTCAATGCTCTCATCTCTACCGCATTTATTTTACTTTTGTGATTCTTCTGCCATACCCAACTTTCACTACCATACATAAGTGTTGGCACCAACACTCTAGCCTGCACAGCCAGTCTAGCCTTTTGAGACACCATCTGGCAATTCATAAAGGCGTGCAGAACACCCTTTACCATATTCCCTGCATTCACTCTCCTTTTAATATCACTTTTACATTTTCCATCTTTTGTTCATTTAGATCCTAAGTACACAAATTCTTTCACCTCTTCCACTTGTTCCCCATCTATCAAAATATTGCCATTCATCATAGATTCATCTCGTTCAAAAAGCATAACTTTCGTTTTGCTTACATTCACTTTCATTCCTTTCCCTTTCAAAGCTTCATTCATAATATTTGGCATCTCCTGTAGCTCGTTAGCGGATGACGCAAGTATTACTTGATCATCAGCGTAGAGTAAACATTTGATGAGTAATTCATTCATTCTTAACCCATACATACTTTCTTTTAAATCTGTCAAACATTTATCCATGAAAAGGTTGAACAGCCATGGTGACGCAACACATCCCTGTCGAACACCTCTTTCGACAGGAAACTACTCCGTATACGCTCGGTTTATTCTGACACAAGCACTAGAATCCTCATAGAGAGACTTCAATGCTTGGATCATAAATATAATGATATACATAAAAAACACCTTAAGTGATTATATATGTGCGGTTTGAAAAGCGTTAGCGAAGTTCTGGTGCCTTGCTAATAGATTTAAAGGGTTTAGTGGGTATTGCGGGGGATTTCCCCCCATCCTATTGCACATTCATGGTTGATGGACTCGGGGTTAAAATGCATATATTTTTTTCGAACTATATCAATTCTTTGCTATTTCAATGTAGCATTGACGGACTTCATCAGGATTGGGGTATAATGGCTGCAAGTACTCGCGATGCTAGCAGAGACTTGCAGAATGCCCGGCTTGGGGTTTCCAAAGGCACCCCTGATGTCTATAGTTGGTGGTGAGCTCTCTCTAGTGAGTACAGTTAGCTATACATACTCATCAGTGCCAGTGGATGGCGGGTGGTATCTTGCTTCTGTGAAAACAACACCTCACAGAAGGAGGGGCCAGGAGAAAAATATCCCCACTGAACCTTTTATGCCACAGTTCAGTACGCAGTTCCTGATGTTTTAGTGGGCAGTCTATTTTTCCGCGAGACCCATATTCCTGGTTGAAAATATGACTTTCAGTCGTGCGCTATTTCCCAGCAAAACATGAGGCCTTGAGTCCGATTATTGATTGTAGATATAGGAAATCGCATTTTCTAATTTGTCTAAATCTGTAGGCTTCAGTCGATTTATCACTTTACCAGAAAAAAGGGGGTTTAAGCACACAATTTGCGTTCCGGTACGACTTGTCCAGATCAGTGCAGTTTCACCTTAGACTGTATCATCAATCACCATCACGTGAGATTAAGGTTATCCTGTAAAAAAGGAAACCCAGTAAAGGGTACACTCTTCTTGCGGAGAGTGTTGTAATGTACCTTGTACAGAATGAATTCTCAATGCCGTAATACTTTAGTTTAATAATTAATTCTAATGGTCTCTCGGAGAGAAAGTAAGACAGGATTAGAATCTCGTATGGCACAAGGAAAGGGCAAGTTAATCATATTATGTCCCGTCCCTTTTGTCAAAAGATAATTGATATGTGATTTCGTTTCGGTTTCATATATTTCGGAAGACATGTTGAATAATATATGATGCTTTTGCTAAATGTTCTTTCAGAATTCTCGGTTCTTCGTTTTAATACATTTATTTTTAAAGACGTCTTATTTGTTAGATATTATCCTTCTTAGAACCTCATTCGTACATATCGCTTAAGGTACAATTACACTTCCAACAATTATCGTTATAATTCAATTAATTTCAATAAAATATGGACAAATGATATACAAGGATCTTCCTCAAGAATCACTCTATCTATTAATGAAAATCTTATGAAAATCCGTTAAGTAGTTTTTAAGTACATCGCTTAAATACAGACAAACATGACGTAGGTCTGATTTATAATATAAAAATATTTAACATTGCAAAATTATTTGAAAGAATGATGTATGTGTAGTTTTTTGTGTATTTTATTATAAATGGTAATTTCATTTTGAATTCATCTTGTATATAAGTACTAGTCGACGTAACGTACAGTCAGCCAGTCGCTTTGCCTCTTTAAATCTTTAATATCTTCTAAGATATCCATTTTATTGCAACGCTCGTAAGGGAAGTTCTCATATACATGAAATATATCGTGCAAGAGTCCGGATCCATGCTTCCTGATGTAGCCTCCAGTCTCCTGGAACCGCTGGGATACTCCTTTCACCCGGAAACGGATTATGTTGACTTGTCGAGCAATATTAACTTGGCGTAGTCCTGATTGCAGTAGTGCTACCACTTGAGCTGCTTCTTCTGCCGTGGTATCCATTTTTCAGGGTTTTATTCTTACTGGAGCCAGTGTGACTTCTGTGATTTTTGGATAAGTTGACCCATAATTAATTTTTACCCCCTCTTTGATACGTATCCAAGGTGGCACAAGTAGTGAGTCCTCTAATGATCTTTTCAGCACTACTTTTTAAGAGATCCTAACGTTTCGTGATATTCATTTTGGTGGGGTACAATAAATATGTTAAGAGTATTCGCTTGAAGTCAAAATTTCAAAAGGTGCGATTTTTTTTACGCCGAGTGTATATGTATCGTACTCGTATAAGTCCCTATTGGGTTTTTATTGTACTCTGTCATCTATTATTGGTAAAAACATACCAAAAATGCTTTTATATAAGACGATGTTTATATATAAGTGTCTATTGAGTCTTTATTGTACTCCGTTTTCCTTTATTGGTAAAAAAAATACTTATATATAAGACGATTTGTATATATTAAGTGTTTGGTGGGTCTTTACACTGTACTCAGTCTCCCTTTAGCGTACTTCTTCATAGATTTTTATCCTTGTTATAAAGATCGCCTGGAAGTATTCGAGAGAACGTCATTCAGATTTTTCAATACAGATCATCAAACAGGTATTAATAACCGTCTGGGAGTGTACAAGAGAATGCCGCTCTAATTTTTCCTTACATCCTGGAGCTTTCTTAGAACCATTCTGAGTAAACAAACTCTTCAGCTTTATAACAAAAGAATGGCTACGACTTTAACTTAATATCGTTTACTTTAAGTTTAGTTTGTAAGTGTACACCCTGTGGCAAATCATTTCGAAGAACTCTTTCCTAAGAAATTTCTAAAAGACTCATTGTGAAAGGATGCCTTTTTACTAAATAAATTAAGGCTGTGTTGACACTGTGTTCTTTTGTATTCTCACTTTATAAGAAAGAAAAGAAGTTTATACAACATTGTACAATTAAATGATTAATACATATTTACTTATTTCTTACTGTGGTGTAACCTGATGGTAAGTGATACTGCATTGTGCAAGGCAATTGTTTTGCTTTGCGCTACGTGTTTACTGGTAACTAGCCACGCCCGAAGCCTCACACCAGTTCTGTATTTCAATATGCTTAAAAGGCACTTTTGAATCGTCAGTAATCTGTTCACTGGTTACAAATTCTCACTTACTCTTTTAAATATAATTTTTCTAGGTAACATTATCTTTTCTGTGTACATTTGGAATAATATCCAAATTTTATTGGTAGTACCTTATTAAAAATGTTGACAAATGATTTCTGAAACTTCTTCACCCTAGAATATGGCATCACACTTAGGCTAAATTTCTTGATGACTTGATTTGTTATATTTTAAAAAGATTGCTGAAAACAAGGGGATGAGTGAGTGTGAACAAACCCTAACAGTTTTAATTGAAACGATGGTCATTGTGAAGTTCATTTCAGTTCAGAGTTGTGTATAAAGTTCGGCTTCGGGAGAAACTCGAAACACTTTTAAGAAGTTATTTAAATTTCACAGTTATCAAAGCGAATAATATAGTTATATCAAACTCACGTAGGATTTGATACGTTAAGAACTTTTATGAAAGATGGGCAAAAGCTTATTGATTTCCCACTACTGGGAACAGAGTTCTCGGTCGTATTCTACATGCTTAAAGGTCGTGTCTGTACTTCTTCAATCACTTCCATTCTGTTCAGTCCTCGGCTTTTATAATTAATGAATGGATAACCTATCATCGCTTTGATTGAGGACCAGTTACTAGGTGATAGTAATGTGACCAAAGTAGCTCAGGATATTTTGGACACACTTAGTCGCGAGTCTCTACTAATTCGTTACGCTTTTGACAAAGCGGCTGTGATCATGTCTAGTGCCTTCCATTTGTCCTTGAACGACGAGGTATTTGATGGACTGGCTGTCACAACGAGAAACGTGTCCAAAGAAAGTCAAAATGCGACATTGTACTAAAGAGTATCGAATTGAAGTATCGAGATGAAACTCGGTTCACGCAATCTCAAGCGTTATTCTCCAGCACCACATCTCTAGAGCATCTATTGTCTGCCTTTCCATATTTCGCAGTGTCCAAGTCTCATCAGCGTATAGAAATATGATATTCAGATGCCTGTAATAGCCATCCGTCTTTAGACACTGTTAATGCATCCCGAGTTAAAAGTAAGATTGGACCATATCGAAAGTTTGGTGTCTCCAAAATAGACTTATTTGTCCTCTTGTGTTTTGTTATTTTCTATAAAACGCTTGAAACACCCAGCAGGACCATCATCATTCGTGAGTGAGAAATCAGCTGACCACTGTCACAGGTGACTCCGATTGAGGATTTTTGGAGAAGGGGAAGAGGTAAGCAATTATATGCCACCTGGTATCCCGCCTGTTTGATGCCTCACTGGTCTAGTGGTTGATTATCGGTGGTCGGGTGAAATCAAAAATGAATATTGAATTCTCTATTACAATTTACTAAATGTGTTTTTTTTTTATTGCTGACAGATTAGCGCTTGACTGTGATCTCACCTGATGGTAAGTGATGATACAGTCTAAGATGGAAGCGCGCTAATCTGTTAAGAGGTGATATACCCCTTACGGTTTCTACACAGCATCGTACCGGAACACAAATCTCTTTGTTTGGCGGTACGTTTTTGCTGGTAGGGTGGTAACTAGCCACGGCCGAAGCCTCCCACCAGTCCAGACTCAGACAAATTAGAAAATACAATTTCCTAAATTCGTCCTACCGGGGATCGAACCCGGGACCTCCGCTAGCAAAGCGAATACTCGCACCACTGCGCCAGCGAGGCCGCCATGTTTGCCTTCGGTGTGCTCCACCTCCACGGAGAGCACGTTACTGAACTCTCTCCGGTCACGTCGGATTGCCTTTAAATCGGACTATAGGAGTGAAGGAATATAGAGTGTACATAGGTGCCTGACAATCCGTAATGGAGCAGCGTAGTTGGTCTATGCTCTTAAAATTCTCTCTCCTATGTGTAAGGAGGCCTGTGTCCAGCAGTGGTACTTATTTAGTATCCCGCTAATTTCGGTGGTCAAAGAGCATGTCTACTGCTTCAGCAATTCTACTGACTTGCAGAAAAGAGAACATCCCCCTCCCAAATATGTCCTAAGCCTAAGTTCTCCGTTAATCAAGTAAACACTCATAAATGAAGCCTCTTAACGTAAAGCTTTTCGTAAAGCTCCATGGTTACCGAATAATTGTGTAATACTGTTGTTACATAAAGCTTTTATAACAGAAGTACACGGTTCTGGTTTTAGTTCTGAGTAAAAGTTACCATTCAGCAGCAAAACACTGCGGTTACCCACTCGTTGGTAATAAGTTGTGATTTTTAAACTTTCAGGTTGAAAGCTCGTTGTCATGAAATAACCCTTTTTATATTATATAGTTAAAACATTCTGTTGATTGATAAATATATTTTTAATCATTTCAGTTTAACAAGCCAATCAGCCGCTTTGCCACAGCTTTTTAAATCTCTGATATCTTCTATGATATTCATTTTAATGTAATGCTGTTAGAGGCAATTTTGATATACATGAAATATACAACATTTGTAATACATTTAATTCGATAAGGAATAATATTATATTTTATAAAATACCTTAATAACTAACACATATTTTTTGCAATATATAAAAGATAAAAATGGTCACTGTAGGTTATTTTTAGAGATAAATACGTACTAGTGTAAACTTTTTTATAGACCTTTTTAAGATCTATAATTTTGTTTTATAATAATTTGATGTACATCGCAAAGTTTAGCCAGTTTTTGCGTTTTAATCGTACTAAAATATATATATTGCAATTCGTTGAATTTCCTTACTCTTTTGTACTGTAAAATGTATGAATTATACATATAAATCTTCCTCTTACATCAATCTATTAATAATTGGAACTTTATTGAAATCTGTTGAGTAGCTTTCAAACAGCAGGAGCGACTTCGTTTTATACTACGATATTAAAACAGTTATGAAAAAGCAATCCTGGATGGGATAAAAAAGCAAGCTCTAAAATTGAACAAATATAAAAGTTTTGATTGAAAAGTAAAAATCAATTCGACATCAAAGCCGAAGTCTGGACACGCCTCAATCCTGTTAAGATTTCCGGTGAAATAAATGAATTCCCCGAAGCGTTCAACGGAAGAGGAATTTAATCTAGAACCTATGGAGAGACGAAGTATTCTGCTAGCAATCAATATTAATTCAATACATAATGGAAGCTGGATATTAGAAATCCGTTACAAGAATATTTAGGCTTCCGCTACTTTTAATTTAAACATCCTATGCCACGGTATGGAAATACGCTTTCTCTGTTTTATAGGTTAGATCCCTTAAAGTATTCAATGGTTTTTAATATATTTTACAGCAATAGAAACAGTTTTTCAAGAGGAAGATTTACACATACTCGTACATATGACGGCGGCAACGTTTTTTAATGTTGGTAACAAGGTGTGCAGCGAGCTAGCAACAAACGTCTACCAACATTCAAACTACCCCCACTCGCAGAAACTAGTATAATAGGACTTGCATTAGACTGGCGGGTCGTTCACCTAGTTCAGTTCGCGGACGACACCGCACTATACACCTCCTCCTACTCGCTTACTCACATCTCCTCTAGCCTCCAGAAAGCGGTCAATAGCCTAGGCGATTGGTTCCGCAAATGGAGAATTGAGGTTAATGCTGAGAAAAGCACAGCTATATTGTTCACCGGTCCCAAGAGGCCAGATCGCCGAGATCTGGCAACAATTAAACTTTTTAATTCTCCGATCCCTTGGCAACGGAAAGCCAAATACCTAGGAGTCACCCTAGATGCGTGCATGCACTTCACCGAACACATTCGCACCGTCCGTGGCAGGGCAGCGTTTGTGCTAAGTCGCCTCTATCCCATGATCTGCAAGAAGAGTAAATTGTCAC
>JACTOM010000936.1:3484716-3502535 GCA_015832385.1 Elymnias hypermnestra | reverse complement strand
CCCCAACGTCCATCGGTCCTTCGGACTATGTGCCCCGCCCATTGCCACTTCAGGTTCGCGATTCGCAGGACTATGTCGGTGACTCTGGTTCTACTACGGATCTCTTCATTTCTGATTCGATCACGTAGAGAAACTCCGAGCATAGCCCTCTCCATCGCACGCTGAGTGACTCTGAGCTTCCGCATGAGGCCCATAGTCAGCGACCATGTTTCAGAACCGTAGGTCATCACTGGCAACACGCACTGTTCGAAGACTTTGGTCTTCAGGCACTGAGGGTTATCAGACGAAAATATCTGGCGAAGAATATATAATTTCTTCCAAACTATTAAAAGTTATTAAAAAAACATAACTGAACTGCCTCGTGTATATTTACCAGAGTTTTTATATGGCTTCCCCGTGGTGGGGCGAAACATCGGTAAAGATACAGGAAAGAGCACGAAAGAGCGCTTCCCTTTCCTTTTAAACAATAATTGCAGTAAACTAATAATTGTACTACTTCCGCTTTAACAATACATCTCCATATAAATTTATAATTGCTAACAATACCCATTAAGTAAACTCTATGATGAGCCATTGTTTTTTATACTCACTTGCCCCCCTCGTAAGGGGAAAGGGGTTCAAGTGAGTTAATAAAAGCACAACCTAACTTAGGGTCAATAGGTGTTCCGCTTGAGTATATTCCACCACGAGCCATTGCCAGCCAGCACCCAAGAGCAGCATCTGCCTTGTGAGCTCCAGCTGCCACCACTTCCTGACGTAAGCGATGATAACAGCGTTGAAGATGCAATGTAGCCGGCGGGAACCAGCCCGTATGGTTGCGGGCAAAATAAATTACCAGGAATTAAATTGATGCCTGAGGACGATGCCCGGCTATGGAGATGTTGCCTCGAAGCCCACACCTCTCAATCACTAATAAACATTCATAGTTTATAAAATACCCCAAAAACAATTTAACGAGCTTCGACGAGACACACGCACCGTTAGTAACAGTCACTTTGTAATTGATTTATTTTTGTTTTTCCTAATGTCTGGTGTTATCTTTACGTATATGTTGTAATGACGCTTACCGAGATGTAAAATAGATAATACACATTATTAATTAAAAAGAAAGAGATGTTTATATTTGCCCTAGTTGAGACAGAACCATCGTATCATGTCAGTAGTTGACAAGGGTAATCTAAAGGTTCTCAGCGACATTTGGTGGCGCTGATTTACGCGGATCTTTCGCTGGAAAGCGTCGTAGGCGCGATGCTTTCCAGTGAACGATGCTGGGCGGGAGTGACCCTCTTCTGTGAGACGGACATCACGCTGAAAGAGAGAGACAACGTAGTCAATGCTCCCTCTCCTTTCCCTTCTCTCAACCTCAACCGACGCAGGCGGGGTTCCAGGTGGCCATTATTTGCACATATCATGTCGCCTTCGTGGACTCTTAGCCGAACTCATCCGGGACTAATGGATGAAGAGGATTCCGCTGGGTTTTAGTGGATATTGCGAGGTCTACACTAAGACCCAAGCTCCTGATGCTAGTCGGGGTGTATGTAATGCATATCCGAGCGTAAAAAAAGGGCAATCTAAGGGTTATGGACATTATTATATACCACCTTGGTATTTTGTGACATGTAGGACTTGTTCAGGTGCAAATTTCTATCGAATCATTAGAATGAAATGATCAATATTTATGTCTGAATATTCTCTATCCCCTCATTATCATAGTAGCCCTGCGCCATCTCCCTGGAAATGTTTTGAATGCGTTCATTAGTTCCGTCAATCACGAGCTATGTTCGGAACATTTGGCACCGATTTGAGGTTGAATTTCTAATTAACTTGAATTGGTGTTTATAATGAATGCTCTAATGTTAACACAACATCCACTGTTACATTATTGAACTATCTGAACCCTCTGATATCATTTAAAATTATCATAGACTATATTATAACAGTGATAGAGTCGGCTTCATTGTATTTATGACGGAAAAAGTAAAGTAAGAAGTAAGTAGCAGCCCATTAACGTCCCACTGCTGGGCACAGGCCTCCTCCCTCATATGAGAGAGGGTTTTTAGAGCATAGACCCACCACGCTGCTCCACTGCGGATTGGCAGGCATAGTACACAAGTGCACTCTCTATTCCTTCACTCTCATAGTCCGATGTGACGGGAATCCGACACGACCGGAGAGAGATCAGGCGCAGGACCGACGGCTTAACGTGCTCTCCGAGGCACGGGGGTGGATCACACCGCCAACTTCCCAACTTCGGGCAAATATTGAGAAAATCTTAATAGAAAACTCAATATCGATTTTGAATTGGCCCGACCTGGGACTCGAACCCAGGACCTCATGTCTGTAGTCGAACATGCTAACCACTAGACCAATGAGGCAGTCAACGGTCAGTCAGTCAAATTTATGACGGAAGTGACGCCTAATTTTGCTGTTTTGGATGAGTGGGGAGACCAGGCGGTCCATATGACAGTTGGTTTAAAAAAATATCTTTTATAACAGCGATTATATAATATCAATGACATAGTTTGTGATATGGTTGACAACTTTGATATATAATGACTCTAGTGTCTTATTTTGCTGCTTTTTGTTGAGTGGGGAGACCAAGCGATTGGAGTGACTGTTGGTTTAAAGAAACATCTTTTATACCAGTTATTATATCATAAAAATTATATGGTTCAAGATATAGTTGACAACTTGGTTGTAAACTGGCCGTGACGCCCTATTTTACTACTTTTTCTTGAGTGGTTCAAGTGACAGTTGGTTTAAAAAAATATCTTTTACACCACCGACTACATCATAACAAAGACATGAGTTATGATATCGTTGACGACTCGGACTTATACTGGCTCTGATGCCTTATTTAGCTATTTTTTGTTGAGTGGGAAGACCATGTGGTTGGAGTGATAGTTGGTTTAAAAAACCACTTTTATACCAGCTACATTTACAGATCAAAGAAAATCTATTACCATTACATACAGGAGTACTCTAAACCGACGAACTTGTATGAAAGGTTTAATGAGAATGAAAGAAGCGAAGGAGATATGCAAGGATCGTGGCAAGTGGAAGGACGTGGTCTCTGCCTACCCCCAAGGGAATGAGGCGTGATGCTATATATGTATTACATACAGTTTAATGCTATTCCAAAAATTGTCTCAAACTTAATTACAAATTTAGTTTGGATTTGTTGTCTTGACGTTGTCGTGTCATTGATTGAACTGTTTTTATTTTAATGGGGAGTTCTATATGGAGGGATAACCGGTGGTAGCACATATAATTTTGAGTAATATGAAAATTGTATTATTTATCAACCTGGGACAGGTTCAAGGCCCGGGTCGGGCCAATTCAGAAATCAATATAGAGTTTTCTATTAAGATTTTCGTGATATTTACCCGAAGTTGGGAAATTGGCGGTGTGATCCACCCCCGTGCCTCGGAGAGCACGTTAAGCCGTCGGTCCCGCGCCCGATCTCTCTCCGGTTGTGTCGGATTACCGTCACACTATGAGAGTGAAGGAATAGAGAGTGCACTTGTAATTGGCAGGCATAGTAATAATAATAATAATAATAATATTTCTTTATTAGGTGCAACAAAGGCCCATTTGTTAGTTACAACTTTACTTAAAAACTATGTTAGTGGAAAAAAAATAACAACAAATTATACACATATTTAAATTTAAAAACTATCTAACTAACTATTTACAAGATATATACAGAAACTATCTCACCGCACCAAAACAGATATAAATTTCTGCTGGATTGGCGAGTCTAGTTTTCCCGCTAGCATTTTCAGGATACTGTTGGAGCTCGAGCGCAGTCTTGCCAGGAGGGATGACGTCCTCTTTCTTATGATGGCATAAAAGTCATCCGTTCTCTCCTGCGCAAACATGCTTGAAGCTGAGCAAAACCGCGGCAAACCCAACAGCATCCTGAAACCATTATTATATTGAACCCTCAATGTGTCTAGCGACTTCAAAGTGTAATTTACCCACAGACTCCCGGTGTAAAAGGTTTGACAATACGCTTTGAATAATGTTATTTTGGCTTCTTTGCTACACCTTGCGAACCTGCGGGCTAACATATTACACTTTACTGATAAGGCTCTCCTTTCCCTCTCAATGTCTATCTGATCCGTAAGGTCCTCCGTAACATAGTGTCCTAGGTATTTAAACTGGGTTACTCTTCTTAACGGAGTCCCATTTAGGTTCATATTGCACATGTTTACGGGGTGCCTTAAAAACCAGATATTCGCTTTTTGCTACATTATAAGTAATGCCTGCCAATCCGCAGTGCAACAGTGTGGTGGGTCTATTCTCTAAAAACCCTCACTCCTCACGGAATGAGGAGGCCTGTGTCCAGCAGTGCGTCGCTAATGGGCTGCTACTTACTTTCTCACTTATATAAAGACTGGCTAAGCCCGTCGTGTGTAGATACGTTTCAATCCCTACCCGCAAGTCATTTATTATCTATTATTAAATTTCCCAGAGCTGGTGCATAAATTATTTGCTTTCCATCGCTATAAATCCACGAGTGACACAACGTTGGACAGCTCGCAAAAAAAGTGAAATGTGATTGAAAATTAATTTTCCTCCTGAAATTTTTATGCTCACGAAAAAAATTTGTAATTTATTGCCGCAGAATCGAGGTTGTGTGAGACCGTTTCTGTCACATATATGATAACTGTGATCACTTGTGGATTATATGAATACCAATTCGAAATGTTAGACGATAAAAAAGCTGGGGAGTTGTAACTTAACATTTTAAATTTGTCCAAAAAAATTGTTGATTTATTTAAACGACAACTGAATACGTTTTACGGCAATGGAATAATAAAATTTGAAGGACTACTGAGACGAAAAAAAAGCGTGGGATTGAATGAAATTGATTTAAATAAAATAAATATATTGTTCACGCCGACCGTGACCCTGGCATGGATCCGACCCTGGACCCCGCCCATAAAGGTCCAGTTCGAGTCAGTCCTCGAGACGGCGGGAGGAGATTGTTAAGGGGAGAATCCACCTAGGTGTCGAACAGATATGAGTGAATTGTACACCTGCCTGGTCTCTCGGCGCCGATCTCCTCGACGGCGATGGGCCCCGGCAGATGAATGATCACGTGAGATGTGTATTTGTATGTGTGTGTGTGTTTGTGGAACGTGTCTTTGCCAAGGCGTCGCGGTGCTAGCTGCTTCCGGCGACACCGTTCTTCTTTTCGAGCGTTTCCAATTCGATCTCTGCTTCTGTGCTATAGATAATCAATAAACTATATTGCTCCATGATAATGGTGCATTAGTACGTCGGAAAGCTTGCAGATGGCGCGAGTATGCCGCTTCCGAGGTACCAAGGCTTCGCGCCAGTTGGCGCGAACATACATTTTATGTAGTAATTATCATAATAATTGTGGGATGAAAAACTATAAAAATCATAGGATCAAAAACAAAAAAAATCGTGTGATTGAATGAAATTGTTTTTTTTTTATGATGTAAGTATGATAAAAATTGTGGGATGAAAACGATTAAATATCGTGGGATGTGGACCTGTAAAATCGTGGGGGGATATACTATTAAAATCGTGGGATAAAATGCGATAAAAAGCGTAAAATGAAAAGTATAACATCGTTGGATGAAAAACGATAAAAAATCATGTGTTTTAAAAAATTAAAAATGGTAGAGTTAAAAAGATTAAAATCATGGGTGAGTTTGTTGTGGGTTCTTCTCATAAACGAACGTAACGCGTAATTTTAGATTCTTAAACCGTGCTCTAACCTTCTAAATTAACGTCTTACGTATATGATTGTTCATTCCAATACATCATGGTATTTTTCGATGAAGGAAAACATCGTGAGAAAATTTGCATATCCCGGGAATTACTATGGGTGTGGCTAACCAGCTCTGACACCCCTCTGTCCTACGAGTGAGGAGTCCTGTGCCCAGCAATGGGACGTTAATAGGCTACTACGGTAATGTAAGTAACATTACCGCATATAAATATAGCAAAGCATCCTCCGTGTCAATGCTAGTGAAAATTCGATTATCAGTGAGTATATTTATGGCTGTCGAAGGCTGTGTTATTGAGAAAGTTCGCTTAAAGCTCTCAAACAATGCAAAGTTGTTTACCATTGAAGGGAAGTTGATACTGGAGTTGTGAATGGCCTTTGATAAAATGTTTGCTAAACAACTGATGTTTAACTTATTGTTTGCCTGTGACGGTGCGTTTTTGAATCATAATAATCAAGATATTAAGTTACCCTTTCAAATCAAATCGAATCAAATCACATTCTTTATTCAAGGAAGCCTTTACAGCACTTTTGAATGGTCTAACATGATTGTATGCACATTTTTTCCAATGAACAAGTGATGGTGATATTAACGATTTAAATCCGTTTTAACAATATTTAATTTATTTTATTGCGTTCTAAGCAATTCATTCAATCCCACGCTTTTTGCTAATCTAACCTTTCAAATTATTGTGTTTAGCCCTGTCCTGCTTTAATTTTGCAAAGTTTGAAGGATACAAATCAAAGTTTATTTAAACGACTCCCTAGAAATTTACAGAATTATTTTTAATAACAGAAGTATGTAAATCTATTCTAAACAGACACGAAACAGAAATTTTTCTAGGATTTTCAAACACTGGCAACACCAAAGTCTATCATTTGCAAACTCTAGCATTTCGAAACACTACAATTTCCTAATTCTACCATTTTCCAACTGTACCGTTTCCAAATTCTAGCAATACCAAACTCTGCTATTTCCAGAATATTTCATTTCCAAACTCTGCCATTTCCAAACCCTACAATTTCCTTACTATGCCATTTCTAAATCTACCAATTCCAAACTGTACAATTTCCAAACTCTATTATTTGCAAATTCTACCATTTCCAAACACTATGATTTCCTAATTCTACCATTTTTCAACTGTATCATTTCCAAATTCTGGCAATATCAAACTCTGCTATTTCCAGATTATATCATTTCCAAACTCTGCCATTTCCAAACACTACAATTTCCTTACTATGCCATTTCTAAATCTACCAATTCCAAACTGTACAATTTCCAAACTCTATTATTTGCAAATTCTAGCATTTCCAAACACTATGATTTTCTAATTCTACCATTTCCAACTGTACCATTTCCAAATTCTAGCAATACCAAACTCTGCTATTTCCAGATTATTTAATTTCCAAACTCTGCCATTTCCTAACACTACAATTTCCTTACTATGCCATTTCTAAATCTACTAATTCTAAACTCTACAATTTCCAAACTATCTTTTCCAATCGCTACCATGTTCATTCGATACCACATCTTTAATATAAAGGGTGATAATCAGCTACGACCGAATCCTCCAATCACAAACAAAGACAAAATAGAAGTTATAATTAATCGTTGAGAATGTATATAACAATTTTCCAACCATATCATATTTCATATTTCATTTATTGCGTAATTATCTGAAATCATGGCTCGGAAAAACCTGATATTTTTCTTACCTATAGGTAGTCGTATCTCAGAGCAAATATAATTAGTAGAATGTAGGGCAAAGTGGTTTATGTGTGGACCGCGTCTATTAAATTAGCTTTTATGACATTTTTATGGCCTTTTATGGCATCTAGCATAGGGGGGACTCATTTCTGTGTTCCTATAGAAGCTACATGCAATATGTATAACGAATGTAACAGGGTAATAATGAAAATTAACTCAAAATTAAAAACAACCCTTAGCCACGCCCCTCTGTCTCTTTGGACACCTTTTACAAAAAAACTACTGAACTGATTTTCATGCGGTTTTCTCCAATAGATAGAGTGATTTTCGAGAAAGATTTAAGTATATAATTTGTCAAGATATCGTGACAATTGTTTGATATATAACGACAATTGATGCAAGTGTATTAAGTAAAGTATATCACGTTCAAAATCAGAATATTCTTTACCTGAATAGGCTCCAAAATCCAATTCGAGGTTCGGAAAGTTGATTCTACTGAAAAGAATAGGAAATATACCCACTCTCCCCAACCCCGTGGATGATTATGGGTTTCGCAGGGTTATAAACTCTGTTATACCCATTATAACCCAGTTCAACCTCCTTCTTGTAATACTTTGGGGACTACTAAAGCTTTTATTACATTCTTCTTTACCAGTGTTTGCGTTAAACTATCAACAATTAAAAATAGAAGCCTCCAAGGCTTTGTTTACGCATTCTATAACGTGGTAGAGTTCAGCTGTAGTCAATGTTTGAAGGACATCATTGAACTGGTACTATATCCTTAAAATTCCAATAAGTAGCAACAATTTATATTGCGTATTGTCGCAGCATTGGAGGTCTAGAAGATATTGAACTTGCTGTGCTGCAAAGGTTTGAAAAGATAGTGAATTATAACAAGGAAACCAGCGGAAAATATTTCCAAATTCTGTACTCCTATGGGTATTACAGCAATCATAAAACTTGGAAATAGCTTTTGTTTCCCGTATCTAGGAGTAATAACGCAGTAGTTTCATGAAAGCCTTCGAGCAGACGCTCATTAATACCCTTAATTAGGCCCCGATGAAACACTCGACTCCATTCTGAAGCCGCACTGTGACAATAATTAAGCCTCAGATTGAACTCCAGTGAATGGCTTAATGGCTTGACTTATACTCACGAGTCATGTATTTTTTACTTTATTACGGCGCCAACATGTCGTACTAAATGGTTATAGAATCAAATGCTACGTGGTACGATTACTGAACTGGTGGTTCACCACCACTTGTTACTAACGAAGAGACAAATGATTACAACAGAATCTTTATATCCCATCACTCAAGACTCACACGTCAAGCCTTCCGCCAGTCAAACATCCCTGATAGTCACGACTCACAAGTCTAGCCTATCTACTAATCAAGACACCAGTCAACCTCTCGACCGCCAATCAGGTCAAGGTATCAAATCTCCTCATCGGTTAATAATCCCCAACAGTCTAGACTCACCAGTTAAGCGTTTATTTCAATAAATCACCACTCACCAATCAAGTCTCCCCACGAGTCAAGACTCACAAGTCATGACATCCCAACAGTCAGGACTTCCCAACAATCAAAACTCCTCGACAGTCATTACTCCCCAACAGCCAAGCCTCCCCAACAGTCAAAACTTCCCAACAACCAAGACTCCTCAACAGTCGATACTCTCCAACAACCAAGCCTCCCCAACAGTCAAAACTCCCAAACAACCAAGACTCCTCAACAGTCGATACTCTCCAACAGCCAAGCCTCCCCAAAAATCAAGACTCCCCAACAACCAAGACTCCACAACAGTCAATACTCTCCAACAGCCGAGCCTCCCCAACAGCCAAGCCTCCCCAACAGTCAATACTCTTCAACGGCCAAGCCTCCCCAACAGCCAAGCCTCCTCAACAGTCAAGACTCCCCAAGAGTCAAGACTGCCCAATAACCAAGACTCCTCAACAGTCAATACTCTCCAACAATCAAGACTTCCCAACACCCAAGCCACCCCAACAGACAAGCCTCCCCAACAGGCAAGACTCCTCAACAGTCAACACTCTCCAACACCCAAGCCACCCCAACAGACAAGCCTCCCCGACAGCCAAGCTTCCCTAACAGCGAAGACTCCCAACAACCAAATCTCCCCAACAGTCAAGCCTTTCCAACAGCCAAGACTCTCTAAAAGCCAAATTTCCCCCCATAGTCAAGCGTCCCTGAGAGTCAAGACTCACCAACAGCCAAGCCTCCCGCCAGTCAATATGCACATTAATTAGAAATTACAAAAATCTGCCCTGCCGGAATTCGAATTCGGGATCTCTTTCTAGTAAAGCAAGTACTCGCACCTTTACTTCCGCGAAGACCTCGAAATCGGGTTAGTTAGTAGACATCAGCTGAGAATGGATTGAAAATTCACATTTTTAAGAGGAAAATGGCTGAACTTTTCATGCGACACGAGCGAAGTAGCGCGAAAAGAATATGGGAGTCATTTGTTGATTACTTCACATTGAATGATTTTGTACATTCAATACGAAATCGAATAAATCGTATGCGTTTAATGAATTAATCAAACTCTTTTGTGAAATCAAAACGGATTGTGTATCCATGTATTAAATCGGCAGCCATAGATTTTCAACGTTGGGAAAATTATTGGATTGATTTAATCAAATAACTTTCGTTTTTGTATCGAGTTTATTCGTTTTTTTTGTGTAAATATCGATATTTGAAGTATAACGAATGTATTTTATAAAAATATTCGTGAATCACAAAGTTCGTGAATATTTTTACCAATTTAGTTAAATTTAATATACTCGTAGTTAAAAAATTAACAAATCTATGTTGTATTTATGTAGTTTATTTTCAAAATTCCTAAGAGGTTCAAGTGATTAATATAAAAGCGCTATATCCATTGAAGCCTTATGGAAAACAACGAAAGCCTAATGTTTCACTAAATTAGCGATCCGTCCATCAGCAAATTATAAATTAATTGCCATTAACGATGTTCACGAATTGTTTTAAAAATTGCCTGTAATTCTCTTACTAAAATTGTTTCTAACTAAGTGCCTAATTGGGAATTTATCGCGTAAATACCGAAAATCTACTGACAAGATTTAAAATTAATGCCCCAATTAATTTAATACCAAACACATACACGCACACACACGCAAATGCAAATGCACAGTCAAACACAGACCCACGCATATACACAGACATATACATTCACGCACAGGCATATACAAAAGCAGGTCTACACGTACACAGCACGCAGACCAACATGCTCACATAAACTCACACGCATAAACACCTGTATATACACACGCATACGCAAGTGCATACTGAGAAGCATGCGCATACTCAGATCAACACAGTTATGCAGATCTATAACGCAGAGAGAGGGAGAGAGAGAGAGAGGGAGAACACTTTATTACACACAAGATAAAAATAAAAATACATTACAAATTATGACAATTATTACTATAATTAAAGCGTGCAAAGGCGGTCTTATAAGCAATTTCTTCCAGACAACCTTATTATGTTGAGAAGCTGACTAAAGTAAATAATAGGGCAGAACAGCGTCAGAAACTAAGTATAATGTATAAAAAGTAATTTTAATTTATAATTATGTAAGATATTTGTTTAATAAATTATCTACATATATTATAAATACATATTAAAAATAATTTGTGTGTAACAAAAGATATAAAATAAAAATATATGCCAAATATGGACTGGGGAGTTATTTAAATAAAGAGGTCAGCGGTTCTTTTGACTTCTGTCTGTTACGGTCTGCTGTGTAATAAAAGACGGTAAGGAATTTGAAATTGGGCAATAATCTAACAGGTGACGATAAATTAAAGCAATTAAATCCATCGAACAAGTAAAACACTATGGAGTCAAGATCAAACAGTATTTTATTAAAATCAACAGGGATTCTACTTTACAATGTTATCTGAACAAAAAGTGTGTAGTTGCTGTCAAGTTGCTTTGACAGCGTAATCGAGAGGGGTGGCGAGCGCAGAAGCTCTGCCGAGGGGTGGGCCCGTAGAAGGGCCCAGCTGCGTCGGGGGAAAACGTTGCTCTAAGGGCGCCTCCTGCGAGGCTCAGACCTAGGCTTAGAGCAACATTTGCTGAAAAGGACAATTGGACAGGTCTCGTTCTCGAGTCACACCTTTGTAAAAGGTCTCCCCGCCTCAACAATGATGACGTCACAAAGAGCATCAAAACACTTTTTAACACGATAGTTAATCGATGACTTTTAACAATATTCTAGAAATAAATCAAGACAATAGAAACTTACAAAATCAAAGGTAATTGATAAATCTGCTCTTAAATTTTGATTATAATTAGCTAACTCTGTTATAGCAATCATTTGATTGTAAATCGACATGTGACACGAAGTAATTTCCTTAATAAAATAATTATCGCGGCGACATATACAATATACAACAGTATATATAATATAATTATAATCGTGTTGTATTATAATTGTTGTAAATGTGGTGAGTGTCTGTCTTGTCTACGTAGCGCTGGTCGTTTCCCGAGATACGCTGGCATCAACGACATCATCAGAAGGACTCTTGTCACCATTAATGTGCTGACTATTCTCGAACCGAATGGAATTGCACGTAATGATGGTACGAGTATGTTGATGCCTAGGAAAAAAGGAAGGTCGTTGCTGTGTGATGCTACATATGTTGATACGCTTGCACCATCTTCCGAGACTAAAAGCTTTCTTAAATAAATTTCATCTCACTTAGTTGATGTCACCCGTGACCCTAAGGCCGGGTGGTACTTCGGACAGCGTATAAGTATCGCTGTCCAAAGAGGTAACGCTGCCAGCCTTATGGGCTTTGCTTCTGATGGTGCATTTTAATTACTTTTATTTTTCTGTATTAATTTTAAGGTTCGATATAATGTTACATACATAGCATCACGCCTCATTTCCTTCGGGGTAGGTAGAGACCACGTCCTTGCATATCTCCTTCGCCTCCTTCATTCTCGTTAAACCTTTCATACAAGTTCATCGGTTTAGAGTACTCTTGACCTGGCTCTTATTTAAGATGTTCCGGATTTGGTCCAGGATCATTCCCCTTCCAACTTTCTGGTTCACTCGTGACTAATAAATAAATCTTTTTTGCCAATCTCCTTTCATTCATTCCCTCTACGTACCCAAATCATCTAAGCATATCTTTCTTAATTTTAGTCACTACATCTTCTTTTATACCGCAACGTTCTCTTATCACACTATTTCTCACTCTATCACTCAGTTTTAATCCACTCATGCTTCTCAACGCTCTCATCTCTACCGCATTTACTTTACTTTTGTGATTGTTCTGCCATACCCAACTTTCACTACCATACATAAGTGTTAGCACCAATACTCCAGCAGGCAGTGCATGAAGAAGGTATTATGTTATCATGGTTAATTATATACTTGGACAGTAAATGATTTTTTATAAAATTTAGTATGGTAAACTTGATGTATTAGTTTGTTATTGGAATGGAGTTCGTGGTGAGCATTCATGTCATCGGAATAAAAGATGAACCGCTCTTTTAGGTAAGTAGGAGGTTAAAGTAAAGAAAGAGCATGAACATCGCGACGCTGTTTGACTGATAGCCACTTGAGACGCGATCGATATTCACTGATGTGGTTAAACTTTCTTAAGCCACATATAAATCGGATGCATATATTTTGTAACCGCTCCAGTTAGTTTATTAGATTCACATTAAGGTCCAAGTAGGAAACGTCGGCGTAGTCTAAGATAGGCAATAGAAGTGATTCGGCCAAGGTAATTTTCGTTTTTAAGGGTAGGAAGTTTTTCCATGTCTTAAGGGATCTAATAGACGAAAATAATTTCCTGCTCACAGAGCTAACTGGCACTAATAATAGTGAGGGTAAATTATTGATCTATTTTATTGATTTGTTTTGCGTCACCAACTATTGTAGCTTGCGATTTATTGAGATTAAGCTTGAGACCAAACGATTTACTCCAAAAGCTTATTCTTCTAAGATCTGTGTTGATTTTATCAGTACCGTCCATAATTCCCGAAGCTGGGACAAACAAGTAAATCTGCAAATCGTCTGCACTTATACGCCCACTTAAACCCACACGTTTATGCACATACAGACTGCAGATATATGCAGATGCACTACACGTATACACGTACATAGACACGCTGACCGACATGCCCACCTAAACTTATAGGCACGGACACAGATACACGCAGACCCACACGCGCCTGATGCTCTGAAGTAAGAGATATTGGGCGGAAGTAGTCGTATTCTCACTTGTATATACACACGCAAACGCATATGCAAACTGAGATACACGCACACGCAGACCCACAACGCTGATTCATACGTACACGAATCTTACACGCCCACTCAAACCCAAGCGAATAGTCACATACTAGCTGAACCCGCGATTTCGTCTGCGTGGAATGTTTTTTGGGTTGCATTGTGTATTATTGCAAGAGCCTTTTACAGACTCTAGAGTATCGGTGTATACCTATTAGTAAGTATTGTTACTTTACACCATTACTTGGATATCTGACCAAGTTCTACATACCATAAAAGATACATTTTTTAAAAGTAAAGTTTGAATTTATTGACTATTTGAACGGGTACATATCACGATGGCGATTTTTAATTTTTAATTTTGCCGATATTTCGACCCAGTTGCATGGATCGTGGTCACGACGATACTGCTGTGGTCGGTTGTGTCAAGCTGTCAAGGGCAGAATCTGTCTACCCTACGTCTGATTCTTTTATTTTTCACGGCACCCACATCCATTTGTCGGCATACTACACTCACAACGTCACGTTTTAATTTTGAAAAATTGCGTCGTTTGTTCATTTGGCATAGCTTCACCACTGGATTCCACGTATCAGCCAGCTTAAAACCATCTTCACGATTGAAATTAGGATATTTTTTAATTTCAATGGCCTCGCGAACTAATCTCGGCATATAATGGCGGTCCGTGGAAAGAACTTTCGGGTTATGAAGTTCTATCCAGTGTTGAGTTCCCTGCTGCAAAATGTGCTCCGCGATCGCAGATTTTTGTATGTCGTTGTGCTTGACAGCATTTATGTGTTCTGACACACGAGTTGCTATGGAACGCTTCGTTTGCCCAATATAAGAGCTTCCACAGCTGCAGTCAATTTTGTAAACGCCCGGACATTGATACGGTAAACGATCCTTCGGAGATCTTACCATGTTTATAATCCTTTGTAAGGGAGTGAAGACAGTTTTGATGCTATAATCGTTTCGCAGTAGCCTGCCTATTCTGTCCGTCACTCCCTTTACAAAGGGTAAATAGGCCTTTGGCCTTTCTACCTCCAAAGGTCGTTTATGGTGTCTCTGCTTGCTGACGGGTTTTGGGGATCTATGTCCATTCCGACGTAACACCTCTCTTACATGGGTTAACTCGTCCTGAACAGTTAGATCATCACATAAATCGTGAGCTCGACTGATCAATGCTGTCCCGACCGAGGCAAGGTGACGTGGATGATGATGAGACGAACCATGTAAATATCTGTCCGTATGTGTGGGTTTTCTATATACCGAATGACCAAAATTGCCATCAGATGTTAAATATATATGTACATCCAGGAAAGACATGCTTCTGTGTTTCTCCATTTCGTACGTGAAGGCTATTTTATGATGAATGCTATTCAGGTGTTCCAGGTATTGGTCAACTTCTTGCTTACCTCCTTGAAGCACCGCAAATACATCATCAACGTACCGTTTCCAAAACTTAACTTGGCTGGGTGCAGTGGAGATGGCTCGGTCTTCGAAATATTCCATCCATAAATTCGCGACAACTGGAGCGACCGGACTTCCCATAGCAACGCCATCTATCTGGAGGTAATATTCGCCCTTGAAGAGAAAGAAGTTGGACTCCAAGCAGTGTTTAATTAGTGTTATGTACTCTACGGGGATGTTGTTGCTCTGCAATTTGTTTTTTATTACCTCCAGACAGTCGCTTACCGGTACGTTGGTGAAAAGTGATTCCACATCGANTTTTTTTTTTTTTTTTTTTTTTTGGTAAGACGGGAAAAAAATCCTCAATAGGATACCGGGACGCCGCGGACGTCCCGGTTATGCCGGACTCTTACCGGCTAAAAACGACCCGCCATCCTACGCACTGTCACAATGGCGACGCTACAGGTTAACTATGGAGTAAAACTGCGCACGCCGCCGTGACTCCCCGTGAGGGGCCCCTACCTTGATCCTAAGGATCGAGCTACCTATGGGGCAGCGCGAAGGCGCGCCGCCCGACAACCTACGGAGCCTTGCTACGTGGGACGACGGCCTCCGCGGTCCGCCGTCCCAAAGGCTAGTGCTAAGGGGGAAGACGGCGGTCCTGGACCGCACGCCTTCTCGCCGGACGCCTACGACGGAGGGCGTGGGCGGCGGGATCCGCCTCCCGACGCCGCTCCGCGGCCTCTTTCAGCGACATCACCTCGTCGCTAAAGGAGGCCACCGCACTCCAACACTCCCTCCGCTCCACCATCGCTCGCACGACGGTGGGCAGAGACAGGTCGGTCGACCCTAATACGGCCACTAGGGCAGATCTCTGCCTATCCCAACTGGGGCACACCGCAAGCGTGTGCTCCGCCGTGTCCACGGCGGATCCACACTCGTGGCATTCCTCAGTGGGCTCCCTACGGGCCACCCGGCATAGATACCTCCCGAAGCACCCGTGCCCCGAGAGGATCTGCGCCAAGTGGAAAGTGATCACGCCGTGACCACGCGACACCCACTGACCAAGGAGCGGAGACACGGCCTCGATCGTCGACCGCCCAGCGCTCGGTCCTCTCAACCGGTCCCGCCACATGGTTTGTAGGACTGCCTGCGCCTGGCGCAGCCTTTCATCCCCTGGCGAAGGAGGGTCGCCTCTCTGACGGGCGTCCGCCCTCCGCCAATATACGTCCGAGTGTACTTGCGCGAAATTGTTCCCGAGACCTGCCTCCACTTCATCCAACCTGCATTTATCCTGCTAGTAACATCTGGATTGTAAATTCGATCTAGTAATTTCTCCTTTTTCACTTTTAGAATTATATAGATAGAACAGTAAACCGATTACAAGTTTAAAGCTTAATTTAGACCGCTAGATACTAATGTAATCTGTTGGAACCGTTTCAGTAGATTTTGCATTTATCTGCCACTAGTATAAACAACTTTAGCACCCTGGGACAAAGAATCAAAAACTTTACGAGCTTTCGTAAGCTCCATCAAAGAGTCTGTTAATTCCCTTAATATTAATCAGGGAATACAATTTGTTAATTTGAAATCGATCGGGGGATATCGAGACCTTCTCGATATTAATTGGGTCTACGGGTTTAATATAATTTGTTGAAAGTTTATATTGCTCTAACGATAACATTTATTCTATAATTATACTGAATCAGTTCAAATCGGGGCCCTATTTATTTATTCAAATATAATTAATAATTTTTGATGAAATGGTTATGCAATTAAACGTTGTCGTACGAGTAAAGTTAATTACAAGTTTTGATGACGCAGCACAACAAATTGCGTAATGTTTTTACATATAAATCAAGCGCGAATGCGTCGAAAATTTGAAGCATGCGCACGAAGCATCTATTTAATAGAAAAGTGTGCACCAAAAGTACTGACTTTCGATACAGCTATGATGAGAATAAGTCTATTGTAAAATCCAGTTACAGTCAGTGACTTTTTGCGCTAACTGCTAAGTTATTTAAGTTATATAATGTAAAGGATCATAATATATTTAAGTTTATAGGGATTGATTTTATTCGTCTTTGTAACTTTCCATTTATTGCCATGCAAGTTCCAATTCTTTAGGAAATATAATGGATTTAGTGAGCTATTCTTAAAAGATAGATAGTAAGTAAGTAAGTAGCAGCCCATTAACGTCCCACTGCTGGGCACAGGCCTCCTCGCTCCGAGGAGCGAGGGTTTTTAGAGCACAGACCCACCACGCTGCTCCACTGCGGATTGGCAGGCATAGCACACAACAAGTGTACTCTCTATCCCTTCTCTCTCATAGTCCGATGTGACTGGAATCCGATACGACCGGAGAGAGATCGGGCGCAGGACCACGGCTTAACGTGCTCTCCGAGGCACGGGGGTGGATCGCACCGCCAATTTCCCAACTTCGGGTAAATATTGCGAAAATCCTAATGGAATAACTCAATATCGATTTCGAATTGGCCCGACCCGGGACTCGAACCCAAGACCTCATGTCTGTAGTCGAACATGCTAACCACTAGACCAATGAGGCAGATCGACCAATGAGGCAGATAGACCAATGAAGCAGATAGACCCATGAGGCAGATAGACCAATGAGGCAGATAGACCAATGA
>JACTOM010000936.1:3445406-3483762 GCA_015832385.1 Elymnias hypermnestra | reverse complement strand
TATTGGCGCTATATATACCACTCTTCGGACTGGTATATTATAGACCAACTTCTATCCTATGTTCTCGAAGGACCAGCCTTTGACGATGTATGCCCCACTCTTCGGACTGAGGTAATATCGGCCAAAGGCAATTGGGTTGTCTTCAGACTTCGGTCTTCAGACTTCCGTTCCGCACAGCTTCTGTCGTCCGGTTCGCTTCTTCCCGAAGGCTGCACGTCGGGAGGCCACTGTTCGCAGCTGACCTCTTAATTTGGCAGTCTTCGTCCTTCGTGATGGCCGGGCGTTGTCTCCACAGTGCTGGCGGGAGTGTGTTGATATATTCTTCGTAATATATCAAGATGATGCGCCTCGATAATGACAGCGATCTCGGAGGGATTCCTCGACGAAATCTTAGATAACTTCGATAGTGTTATCAAGTCTCATCAAGTGGGGTTTGGTGTTGTCACATATACAACATCACACTTCACACTGATTTCATATATTTTTTTTTCGAAGTGTGTAGTTGCTGTTAGCCCTACTGGCTTTGGCTGGCGAGCGCAGAAGCTCTGCCGAGGGGTGGGCCCGAAGAAGGGGTCTGCTGCGTCGTGGGGGAAACATTGCTCTAAGGGCGCCTCCTGCGAGGCTCGGACCTAGGCTTAGAGCAAGGTTTGCTGCTGCTGAAAAAGACAATCGGACAGGTGCTTAATCTTGATGCCTATGGGTCCGCGACTGGGAGCCGCGGCCGGGGTGCGTCAGATAGCGGGGGCCTCGTCTTCGCCGACGAAGACGCTGTGTGTGTGTGTTTGTGTACGGGGCATTGTCAATAGTAATCTGGTCGTCTGGATCGTCAAGGACGTGTTTGGGCCGCCTCTTCCTAGGCGAGATGTTTAGCCTAATCCCATAAGAGGCGGCATTTCTAATGAGGCTCTCTTGACTGATTTCATATCCAAAATCTGGATATTATATACCGCCGCGGGAGCACTCCCACACCGACGTCTTCAACTTTTCATATTCTGATCTCACGCTTTCGGATTTCAGGCCAGTGCACATCTCTTGCATCCCGTTGTGCATACCTGAAGGTCCGTCAGGTTTAATGACGGTCGTGCTTTGTTTCCCCCGGCCAAGCGGTCCTTAAATAATAGCGCAAATTTCTGACCTTTCTACGTATGGATTCTTTTGCTGTCGTAGAAAGCATCTGCGCTATTGTTTCAAAATCTTAAGCAATTATTTACTATAACCAAATCAAATCAAGTAGCCATATTACAGCACTTTTGAATCGTCAAATATTTAGATTTATTTATTTTATTTATAGATTCTTAAAATATTTGTTATAATAAACAGACTGGTCGCCAGGCCCATGATGGCGTGGTTAATCTCGATCACCTTGGACGGCGGGAGGAGATAGTTTTATTAGAGATTCGAGAGGTGTCGAACAGCTATTAAGGAGCTCTCACCTACCTCGACTCCAGGCGCCCCTTTCCTCGAAGGCGTCGACTCCGGCAGGTGCCTGTTTACATGAATGTGTGTACTGTAAAGTGTAGTTGTGGAATGTATAGAGTATGTAACCTGCTAAAGCGTCGCGGATGTCCGTGATCGACGACGCTGGTTCACTCTTCCCTAACTCCAATGGAGGGAAGTCTATTGCGTCCAACGCGTCGAGGATTTCAGCTAACCCCCCGAACCAAAAGACGCGTAGGATCCCGCACTTCCTTCCGCAAAAAAAGCTCAAAATACCGCGACGGCCCTAGATCGCGGCCTCGCGGTCTTCAAAGCGCTTCCGAGTTTGACCTTTTTCAAAGGATTCTTACCCCACAGATAATAAAGCTATCTACCCAGAGTATATTGCGCCATGCCTACAGAGCAACGATACCATCGTGCGCGAACACGGACCTTAACAAGGTCCCTTAGCCTACATGTGGCAGACAGCACTTTCGTTCAATTTTAAAATATAGAAAAGTCGGTATAGTGGCATAACTACTGTAGTTAGACTTATGGTATTGGTGACTTTTTTGTACATATTAATACGTTCTATAATAGTGTAGAACATCTTTTTATTTCATCATCAATAATTTCCGCAGGACACTTGATGACAGATTTTTTGAGACCAATTTTTTCATATCTTGGGTTACATTAATGCATTTTTATTAAAGATCCCTATTTTTTTTGAGAAAATAATAAAGCATGTGTCGTTCAGTCAAAATGCAGCTTTCTAATGGGGAAAAACTTTTTGAAATCGGTACATTATTTTTTGTGTGAAAACGTTACAAACATACATGTAAACATATAAATGTTTCCTCTTTATAATATAAGTTTCCATGATGATATTAGAGAAGTACTGAATAACTAACCCACAACAGACTCAGCCAGGTTTCCCTTTTTTATTTATTGGATTTATTAATTCTTATTGCACACAAACATACTGATTTTGAAAGAAAACACTAACAAAATTTTAGATTAGAGTGTACAAAGGCGGTCTTATCGCTTAAAGCGATCTCCTCCAGACAACCTCGGAGATAGTAGCCCATGAAATTACTGGGTAAGTGCAATAAAACATCCTACTATAATTTCTACTACTAAATTTCTACTTTTACCATTTATTTAAAAAAAAGCATGCATTTCTATCGTTTCGTCGTCGTCGTCGCTTCAACCGATGGACGTCCACTGCTGGACATAGGTCTCACGTAATGATTTTATCGTAATTATTTCGTAAGTGTATCTGAATATTGTAAATAAATCACTTATAGATATGTACCACTTTATAGTAAATTTCTCTTCAATATATACAAAATTAGGTATCGAAAAGGCATTACAATGACGTGATCAGGCTGTATTATGTTTCCATAACAGGATTCTTATTGAATAAGCCCTGCGATATTCTCGTAGCAAAAATGATACGATATCCGCTCCTACCCTCTTTCAGAGCAATTTACATAACATTATTTATTTTTATACCTTATAAAAAACATATACAGCGAAATTTCATTATGTTACATCAACAAAATATATAGATTTATATCTACTTTCGTGAGTTAAGGCGTCCACAACGCGTGACAAAAATGGCTGCCATGAAACTGAAGAGTTTGTTTGTTTCGACGCATTTATCTCAAAAACTATTGCTCTGATTTAGAGAATTCTATCAGTGTTAGATAGCCTATTTACCTAGGAAGGCTATATGCTATTTATCATCACGCCAACATCAATAGAGGCTTTGCAGCAATGAAGAGTTTTTCAAAATCGGATAATTTTCCTTTTGAGAGTTTCCGTTGCCTGCGCTATGTAAACGGTTAAAGTTACGCAAAAATTATGTATGACAGAATTACTCCTTTTTAAAAGTTCTAAACAAAAGTCTTCAACACCATATGTCTATCTTTTAAGGTTTCCTCGCTATAACCAAAGTAATTATTCTTTATAAATGCAAGCCTTAATAAGGCAGTACCAAATATTTTTTATATTACAATAAAAGGAAGCCTTTCCCGATAAAAAGATATCAAACTGGAAAGTTTTAATCAATTCATTTAAATTCATGAAAACAGCTTTAACTTTGTAACTTTTTTTTCATGGTATTTGCAGAGGATTGCCTTTAATTTAAGTTTAAACAAAGCTCCTAAGAATTTGGTCTGTTTTACCTAGATATAGTAATTATTACAAATTGTGGAGTTACGTTAGCTTTTATTTCCTTCAGATTAGCACTTAATCTTTTCACATTATAGGAAGTGATGATAAGGTCTAAAATGGCAATGGATTCTTCCAAAAAATCAGTTCAAGATACAGTTTAACACGGTAAAGCCCCAACAACGAAGTAATACTTATGAAAAACCTGCATTTTATGTAGTTTTTTTTATTGCTGACAGATTAGCATGGTTGGATGAAGTGGAGGCAGGTCTCGGGAACAATTTGCGATGCCAGAATGCCTCTTAAATTAAAGGGGAGATTTATAAGACGATCGTAAGACCTGTCATCCTGTATGGATCAGAGTGCTGGGCCACCAAAGGGGAGAATGAAAAGAAATTGCATGCAGCGGAGATGCGAATGTTGAGATGGATGTGTGGAGTGACAAAATTGGATAAGATTAAGAATGAGTATATTAGAGGAAGTGTGAAAGTAGCACCAGTGACCGAGAAGTTAAGGAGTGGAAGGTTAGCCTGGTATGGACATGTAATGAGAAGGGAGGATAGCCATGTATGTAAGAGGGTCCTAAATATGATGGTAAGCGGCAGGGCCGGGAGAGGGCGACCAAAAAAAGTGTGGATGAATTGTGTGAAAGAGGATATGTGTATTAAGGGTGTGAATGTAGAAATGACAGCGGATAGAGTGAAGTGGCGAAAGGAAACATGCTGTGCCGACCCCACCTAGTGGGATAAGGGCAAGGAAACAACAACAAGATTAGCATTTACCTCTGAACCTCTGTTAGCTAAGCTAGTAAGAATATATACAAGGTGTTAGAGACCGCTCCCGAAAACGAAGACAGACGACAGTACTAATAATATCTTTGATGATAGGACAGAAAAAACGACCCTGAGTAAAAAAATCATATCTTTCTTCTTTCTCCATCATGTTAGTACCAATCTAAGTCAAACGAAAGTTCAACTTAGTCATTTCTTTTACACGCACACCGACTATGTCTGCGTGCCTTTCGTTGACCCGTGCGTCAGCTGATTTTGGTTCGTTGTTTTTCGTCAATGTATTTTTTATGAAACTATCGTTTCGTATTGTCCGTAAAGCAATAATTTGGAATTGGAAACATTATCGTACGATTTTTTTTTTAAAGAATTCATTACCATTTTAGACTTTATCATGTAATCAAATAAAATAAATATAAAGTCTTTTATCAGAATTAAACATCTCGAGTAGAGAAAAAGGCTTAATATACAAAAAGCGTAAACAGACAGGATAAGGCTTTAATAAGTTTATTACGAGAAAGCTTTGTTCTTTACGAGAAGTAATTAGGAAATAACGAAAGACGCAATTTATGGCGACTTAAACATTATAATTTCATGATGCTTTTAGCTATTATATAGATTTCTGGCAAATGGTTCACTTCGTGGTAAGTCAGCTCCGTTGTCCATAGACCGTTATAGGACCGTTTATAAATAGATTAGAATGAACATTATAAGCTACATATGTAATAAATTGTAAAATAACTACACCGTACTCAAGTACCTAGCTTGCCCAATAGGGACTGCACATGGGACACATCTTTTCGCAGGTAGCTAACAAAACCACGTATTGAAATCATGCTCTGGTCATATTTGTTTTCTTATATGTATTATCGGCATAATAATTATAATAGTGTCTCCTTTATCCTAATAACCAGCATACCTTAGTTACCTTCCAATATCCTTCAGTACAACCCTTCTAACTTCAAAATACAAGGGTTACAAAATGACGTAATCTATGAAAACCTCATTATCCCAAACTGGAGGTTCGATTGACTTGAAATTTGTTATTCTTCTTGCAACGTACATGCTCACTATGAACGAATTACCATGGTGTTAAAATTTATAAAACTTATCATAGAATTTCCAAAATTCTTTTCTTTTCTTTCCCGAATTGCTATTAAAACAGTATAAATGTTCTTTTTGCAACATAGTCTTCCATTGAAATAATTTAACTTGAAAGATGTTAAATATGGTCCTTCGTGCCAGATCGAAAGATGAAACGCTATTTGCTAAGGTACTTTTAATGGGGAATACAGCCAAATTATTAATACAAAAGGGCACACGAGTGTGATATGTTAAAAGATATATATTCAACACAAATGGTCCTTCGAGCCAGATCAAAAGATAAAAGATGTTCTTACAAATGAATCCAAGTATATTGACTAACTATTTCGCCTGTTCCAATACTAATAGTCTGTAAATCTCTGAAGCGACCCTATTTATTACTGGCGAGAATGATTATTAAACTACCTCCACATTACTTAAAACACTCATCAATCAAAAAATCAACAGCTATAACTTTGAGAGATTTCAACAGGAGGTCGATGCGTATGAATAATATTAATTGTGTATATTTTATGTTTATTTTGGAATTTGAAATACTTGAATCTATTTCTTTTTTGTATTCAGCCAACCAATTCAACTAACTAAAAGTATTTCAAAGAGCGACAGAAAGAAGTATGCTACAGTTGAAGTTAAAAGATATGATAAGGAACACATCCATTAGAAAGTCGACGAAGCTTATAGACGCAGCCCAACTTGCTTGCAAATTGAAATGGCGCTGGGCAGGTCATGTGGTGCGCACTATCGATGGACGCTGGAGTGAACGCGTGTTACACTAGTGGCCACGGGATGTGCAAAGACCTCGCGGATGCCCACCTCACCGATGGAGAGACGATATAGTAAACCTTGCTGGAGCAACGTGGACAAGACTGGCACGAGACCGGAGACAATGGAGTAGGATGGAGGAGGCCTTTTTGCCCAGATGAGGGCAACCCCACTTCAAAAATAGGAATAGAATTAGATTTAATGACACTGACATATTATTCAATACAATATAATATATATGACGTAAGGTAACAAACTAAATATTATTATGTATTTTCTAAGTTAAGACAAATTTATAGAAGTGGAAATAAAGGCTTTATATATTCAGCCAATGTTTATAAAAGAAACAAGTCCTTTTTGTGTAATGGACCGTAAAAACATCGTCTTCGTTTAAGAAGGCATTCATGAAAGATGCATGCACCACGGAATTGGCCCTCAAAATAATCCTGCAAACAAAAACAGCTGTATTCCTGTTAATCCATCTCAATCTTGAGACTTGTCCTTATTTATTCGGATATGTATTTGTTTTTGAGGGGATAGAATTTAATTTAGCAACGTCGTTTTGTTTACAGAGGATGAAATTACAAAATAATTCGAGTTTGTCTAACATAATTTGCCTCATTGGTCTAGTGGTTAGCATGTTCGACTACAGACATGAGGTCCTGGGTTCGAGTCCCGGGTCGGGCCAATTCAAAAACCAATATTGAGTTTTCTATTAAGATTTTCTCAATATTTGCCCGAAGTTGGGAAGTTGGCGGTGTGATCCACCCCCGTGCCACGGAGAGCACGTTAAGCCGTCGGTCCTGCGCCTGATCTCTCTCCGGTCTTGTTGGATTCCCGTCACATCGGACTATGAGAGTGAAGGAATAGAGGGTACACTTGTTGTGTTACTAAGCCTGCCAATCCGCAGTGGACCAGCGTGGTGGATCTATGCTCTAAAAACCCTCGTTCCTTGGAGTGAGGAGGCCTGTGCCCAGCAGTGGGACGTTAAAGGGCTGCTACTTACTTAACATAATTTGTACTTGTTAGCTAAAATTAAGTCATGGGTGAGGCTAACGGAATGTTAAACGTTTTTGTGCCTTTTCAGAATGTCTTAACAATGTGTCTTTTTAATTATTTTTTCATACAGAAATGTTGCAACGATTTCGTCACGCATTCATCAGCTTATTACCAATGTCTAACGTGTGTGCTTAAGATAGTAAATTCAGCGTTAGCTTTTTCAATTTAAGTTAGTGAAAACAAATGCTGATAGTCAGTAAGTTTACAAAAGGCACGTGCTTTGAGTTAGAACTTGTTCCACGTAATATATTTACTTCTAGAACAAACTCTTTGTTGCACAAGTTGCAATTTGAAACGCGATGGAGATAAACTACAAAGTTAGGAATTTATAAAGTAAATATCGTATATACGTAGACAAAAGTGAGTATCTGTCCCTTTCGTGGTGTATTTACAAATATAAGTGAGTGAGTGAGTTAAGTAGTTTCAAACTATCGTCATATTATCATCTATAAGGATGGTTTTATATGTATAAACTAACTGTTTCCTGGAGTATGCAAATTAAGATCTCGTTGTTATATGGCTTTGGAGGCTTCGATCTTCGATTCAGATCTTCAGTTCTTGAGCGATCGGCTCATCATTATTCGGAGCTCTGGTCTTCTGAGTTCGCTTCTTCGTAGCCACTGTTTAGGCTTGGGTCTTCTGGGTGCTGGATTCAAAAGTGGCGCTTAGATGTAGGATTCACTCCACTCGGAGGTCTAAGGTGTATCCGTGAAACTGCCCTTTTATGCAACTCTCTTTACCGGCACGCACATGCGGCCGTGACGAGCGGGAAATAGGGCCATGGCGGGTGCTGAGGTAGGTGCGGGGGGGTGTCGCCGCGTTATGCTCAATGCTACTGATCGCAGTACCCGTGATTGTTTATATTTAAGTGGTCTAAAACCATCTTTACATTATCACCGTTCTAATATACCTGATTTGGAGTTCATCTGTATGGTTTCAAAGTCCGCCTCAGAATCAATAAATAAAAAAGCTGTATGATACATTTTAAAATAATACTATTCTGAATGTATTCCAAGCCATATTCTTGTAAAAAATACATAAATTTCGTATTGTAATGAGTTGCCCGGTCTGTTTTCGTAGCATTCAAATAACTCAGATTGAGTATAACGCGCATTTACATAACTTTTGCGATGGTAATAGAGCTCAGTGACCCGGATTTGTCATTATTATATTAGGCTGCGGACATACTGAGGGTACCGTATTCTGTTATTAAAGTAAAACTTCTTTAAGAACACTTGATTTGGAGAGCTGGTGATGAGAGCGTTACAAAATCTCTGATTGGGCGTGGCGAACGGAAGTTAAAAGGGAATTATAAGTTAATGAAGATATGACAAGTGTAACGTTTCGTGTATTACTGCAGCGGCAAGAGAAAGAGGTGCACACATATTCTTCTTTATACAAGTGAGGACCCAGTAAATTGCAAGAATAAACACTACTGCTTACGACAGGCGGCACCACTCTTCAATATCACAATACATAGATTAGAGGAACCCAATTATGACTAAAACTACACTGCTGGGCACAGGTTTCCTTGCTTATAGGATAGAAGATTTTAGAGCATTGATTCAACACGCCGCTCTATTGTGGGTTTGTACGATTCACATACTCCCAGGATAAGCAGGTTTCCTCGCGCTGTTTCCCTTCAAGCAATCCAAAATCAATACATACATATATAGCATAGACCACTTGCCACGATCCTTGCTTATCTCCTTCGCTTCTTTCATTCTCATTAAACCTTTCATACAAGCTCGTCGGCTTAGAGCATTCTTGACCTGGCCCTTGTTTAAAATGTCCAGGAACGTTTGCCTTGGTTTTCCACTTCCAACTTTCCCATTCACTCTTGACTCATAAATCATTCTCTCTACATTTCTCAACCATCTAAGCCTACCTTTCTCAACTTTAGGCACTACATCTTCTTTTATACCACAATGTTCTTAAATCAACGTTAAATTGAAACAAACCCCAATTTGTTTGGACAAGAATCATCTCTCCGCTTTTTTTCTCATTGGGAAATGCATTTAGCCACTAAAATCCAGAGATATCTGCTACATTATTTAGTGGAGCACCAGAGGATTAGTGGTTGCAATCTACCCTGGTAGCCCGGAAGATTCCTCTGGAAAACTTCAGAAGGAGGCAGGAGAAGCGTAAATCTACGACTCCTCTTTCCATCCTCCTGGGCCGGATTAAAGGAGAGTGTACAGCGTCCTTCCTCTGCCTCTCATATCTCAATGAAATAACAGTCTTGCAAAAGGAAGCCACTGCTCTTCACTCCTCTTCGCTGATGATTATCGTTATTATAGCTTTAATACAAATATAATGACGTAACATTAAAGCCAAGTGAACCTTGAAAGTTTATGCTACTTATAAAAAAACGTTAAACTTGTTTCATTACTGCGTAGTAATCCTTATAATTTTCTTTTCTTGCGCCTCATTTCCTCTGAAGCTTTTAAAAAGTAAGCAGTTATGTTGGTTCTCTGTTCGTGTATAGGTCTTTGAACCGCTAATACAGTGATACCGTACAGTTTCGTGGACGGCGGCAACTCTTCTGGCAGGCGACCCCCCCCCCCTTGGGAACTCCGGGCGGAGACTCTAGCAGCTACCTATCGGTGCAGGACGGCTGCAAGTATCAAACGGGCACCAACGGATGCCGAAGATGTTGGGAGGATTGGGTCCTTAGCAGATAGATCACAGATCCAAAGGTGGCGTGAAGACCTGGAATCCCCAACGACGGGTCTAACTACAGTGGGGGCGATCCGTCCACACCTGGAGATGTGGTTGTCTAGGGGCCACGGATCTCTTTCTTACAGGCTGGTGCAGCTGACTGGACATGGTTGTTTCAGTAGTAGCTGCATCAGATTGTTTGCCGAGAGGAAACGCCCGCTTGCCATGAGTGTGATGCACCCATTGATTCGGTGCAACACACTCTGATAGAATGCCCGGCATGGGGACCCCAGTGGCATCTTTTGACATCATTGGTCAGAGGAGACCTTTCGTTGGAGGGTCTAGTTGGCGCAATGCTCACTAGCGAAAGGGAGTGGAGGGCAGTGACCTCCTTCTACGAATCTGTTATTTCGCTGAAGGAGACACATAAGAGGCAGAGGGAGGATTCTATAGACGCTCCTCTTTTCCGGGGCAGGAGGTTGGGAGGTAGGAGGCGTAGATTTGCGCTGCTCCTACCCCCTTCCTAAATTCCGGAGTATCCCGGAGTACCAGGGTAGATTGCGTCAACCGATCCTCTGGTGCTCCACTAAAGGATGGGGCGGGTATCACTGGGTTTAAGTGGTGTATTCTGGTTTACTGCCAGCGAGTCCCACACTCCCGTTCAGATTTTGTCTGTGTGGGACTCATCTTTGATGGAAGAAAGGTCTTTGATGATATAAACGGCCGCTTTAATATGAATTTCCTTTCATTATTTTACAAATTTTTTTTAAATATTTTACTAAAATACCAAACAACCTACAATTATAAAGTTGTTCTAACCTTGTCCCATTTTCAAGCATCGTTTCATCTTAAGCATTTCAAAAATTAAGTATGCCTAATGATCCTCTCGTTTTGTGTTATAAAGATTTAGCAAGCTTGTTAGTAAGAATACCATCATCCAAAAAATGCTCATGGGTGTCATTATTTTGACTTAAATTTGATTGATAAATCAAATCTATTATTATTAGATGCTCTAAAGCATTTAAAAATAAAACTGTCATTTTGGTCGCTTGAAGTCGTGTTTAGCTTCTTGGTGATATAAAAGGCTCTTTAGTAAGAATATCCTCTTCCAGAAAAAGACTATTATCTAACTACTATATAGCTGTCCTAATGTTTTAAGCATGTTTTTCTAAAATTTAGCGATTCCCATTATCATTTCTTTTTATATTCTTAATGATACCACAAATTCCTTAGTAAGAATATCCTCTACCAGAAAAAAGTCATGGGTGCTGTTATCTTAACTTATATTTAACTGACAAAACATTTCTTCTAATTACATATAGAAAGGTGAGGAATAAGCTGTGGTCAACGTTATCTACGTATGGGGTGAGCGGTAATCTGATCCAAGCATTGAAGTCTCTCTATGAGGGTTCTAGTGCCTGTGTCAGAATAAACGGAGCGTACACGGAGTGGTTTCCTGTCGAAAGAGGTGTTCGACAGGGATGTGTTGCGTCACCATGGCTGTTCAACCTTTTCATGGATAAATGTTTGACAGATTTAAAAGAAAGTATGTATGGGTTAAGAATGAATGAATTACTCATCAAATGTTTACTCTACGCTGATGATCAAGTAATACTTGCGTCATCCGCTAATGAGCTACAGGAGATGCTAAATATTATGAATGAAGCTTTGAAAGGGAAAGGAATGAAAGTGAATGTAAACAAAACGAAAGTTATGCTTTTTGAACGAGATGAATCTATGATGAATGGCAATATTTTGATAGATGGGGAACAAGTGGAAGAGGTGAAAGAATTTGTATACTTGGGATCTAAATTTACAAAAGATGGAACATGTGAAAGTGATATTGAAAGGAGAGTGAATGCAGGGAATATGGTAAATGGTGCTCTGCACGCCTTTATGAATAGCCAGATGGTGTCTCAAAGGGCTAGACTGGCAGTGCATGCTGGAGTGTTGGTGCCAACACTTATGTATGGTAGTGAAAGTTGGGTATGGCAAAAGAATCACAAAAGTAAAATAAATGCGGTAGAGATGAGAGCGAGCGAGTTGAGAAGCACGAGTTGACTAAAACTGAGTGACAGAGTAAGAAATAGTGTGATAAGAGAACGTTGTGGCATAAAAGAAGACGTAGTGACTAAAATTGAGTAAAGTTTGATTAGATGGTTTGGGCATGCAGAGAGAATGAATGAAAGGAGACTGACGAAAAGGATTTATGAGTCAAGAGTGAATGCGAAAGTTGTAAGGGGAAGACCGAGGCGAACGTTCCTGGACCAAATCCAGTATATTTTAAATAAAGGCCAGGTCAAGAGTACTCTAAACCGACGAACTTGTATGAAAGGTTTAATGAGAATGAAGGAAGCGAAGGAGATATGCAAGGGTCGTGGCAAGTGGAGGGATGTTGTCTCTGCATACCCTGAAGGGAATGAGGCGTGATGCTGTGTATGTATGTATGTGCATATAGAAATATGTATTTTATTTTATTTTTGACCATCTTGTCTTCTAAACCTATTTCTTTCAATTAGCGGGACTAATGTTCAATTCATTTTATGTTTCTAATGAAGCAACAAGCCCCTTAATAAGAATATCCTGTTCCAGAAAAAGGTTGTCGGTGTTTTTTTTCAATTATCTTAAGTAATACATCATTTCTGTTACTCTTTTTTTCCACTATTATTTCCACCGAATTTTTATTTAAATTGAGCAGGCCTAATGATCAGTTTATTTTATGTATTTAATAAAATAACGGGCTCCTTAGTAAGAGCATCTTCTTGCAGAAAAAGGTGGGTTTTTACAATTACATTTAACCATTATCTTCTAATGTGTCTATTTTCAAGTTATTCAAGTATCATTTCCTGTAAAGCTTTGAAAAGTTGAGCCGATATTTTGGACGCTTGAAGTAGTGTTTAGCTTCTTAATGATATAAAATGCTCCTTAGTAAGAATAATCGTTACTCTTACTAATAAAGAGCAGTCCTAATCTTTCTCAATTTTTAGTTATCATTTTCTCGCTTGAGTTCGTGTATAGTGAAAATGTTAAATCATCTAGCAAGATGGTTTAAAATCCAATCAAAGATACTTCGATCATGCTAAGATTCTGATATCGTGAGTCATTTCAATCGAAATGTATCTAGATTACATCTGAAACCTGATCACAGATAAATTCTCCTTTTCCTGTGAAAATATTTTACAAATTACTTACTCTGTGATATTACCAATAAATTAAAAATTTAAGTTCCAAAAGTCTTTATTCGAGTACATTTACGGGACTTTTGAATCGTGATGAATTTTTTTTTATTATATTATTTCCCATGTGCAACTGATGATGAAATCGATGAACTACTTAAAATCTATAGTTACGAGGGTTGCTTCGCACTCTGTTCTGAGGAAAGCCTTCGACAAATTCAGTCGAGTGTCATTTTTATAGTCACCATTACCATGTCATTATAATTTACTCTATTATGATTAGAGCAACTCATCCACTCCCATTTTCTCCAAAAAGTATTTCTATATCAGCTGCTTTCCATATCTTTATATATTTCTGAAGGATACTCATCTAACATATGTTTACTGCAAGATTGTTTATCTTATTTAGATAGAAAACTATTTTCTCACCCAAAAAGTAATAAAGTATCTCTACACTATCGACCCCTTTCACTTATTGTCCGGGTTCATATTTCTTTCCGGGGTCCTGGTCCAATAACAACCCGGTTTGTTTACGTCCCTTGTGCTTTTGCTAAAATTAAACGTCCCCTGACCTTTAACCTATTGGGTCAGTGTGATGTCACATCTATGTCTTCATTGGAACGGGGAAAATATCGACAGTTAAGTGTGTTAATGTATTTGAAATGCGTTATATGTGCATAAATATTGACTGCTCTTTATATAACGCTGAATTGACCACTGGTATATACACATGTTGAAGTGTTTGTACGAAAACGCCATCATGTCATCAACGCCATCATGTCATCAACGCCATCATCCGTATACAGGAACAAAACCCGACGTGGAGTGCTACAGGGAGATAATATCACTCCAAAGCTTTTTACCGTGGCATTAGAAGACCTTTTTAAGCTTTAAGAGAGGAAGAGACTGGGCATCAACATCAACGGCGAGTACATCGAATGGCGAACATCTCAATGCTCGACATCAGCGGAGTTTCTCATCATGTGAGCCCAAAAATGATCATGGTTAAGACTAAATTATGTCCAATATCCATGTACCGCCCTATCTGGTCATAGTTGAAGACTCAGGACTCTAAAATGTAAAGTATACATACGTGGGATATATAGTCTAGTTTGCGGAGGATGAAAGTTGGAGGGCGGTAGTCTACTTCTGCGAAACTGTTATGGTTAAGAAGAAGACCGCCAAACGAAATCGGCAGAGGCATTCCCGCCCTGGACCTGAGATATCAGGGCAGTGAGAGGTAGCTGGTAGTGTACAAATTAATTTATAAGTCCCGGCTTCCTTACTATCAAAAATAACAGTGACCGTGAGATGTTCATTTGACAGAATTATAATAGGAAAAACTTACTTTAGATGAACCCTATCAGCACACTTGCACGAGGGTAGCTCTGGCAAATTTCACTAGAGAACCTGAAGCTATTTTATATGTCAAGAGGCAGAAAGCCAAGGAGTTTTAGTGAATATAACCCGATCGCTTACCCCAAGTTATCGGGTATCTTCATTAAGATTTATCCCGCAAAAAAAAGAGGTAAGCCCCTTCGTCCAATATCCTTCATCCAACATTCTTGATCAGTGCGTGTTTTCACTGGGGAAAATCTTCTAAAGATACCCGGCCTATTCGGACGAAATGCCAGGTTATGTGAGATTATACCCACTAAAATCCTCTCGGTGGCCCTACATGTAAGGCAACGTCAGGCTCTCCAAGGAGCTATCTGGTGCCGCCCTTGTCCGATGTCTGACGCATGTAGCCTAAGGCCACGTTAAGCTACATTCTTCTCAGTGTTATCTAGTTGCTAGTGGTGACCTAGGCTCTGAGACGTGATCGCTGACTAGTCATTTGATGGGGAGGACTGTGCTCAAAGTTTTTATACGTGAACGAAACAGCAATGAGGAGATTCGTGGGAGAATGACGACGTCATGAGAGTCCCTTGTAGCCGCTGATGCCAGGCGGCGGAACATCAGCCCTTGTGGTCTTCATTGGGTCAGACCTTTGTCTACCAGTCCTTGGACGTCTTAAATTTTAATAATATAGCAATTAATTCAATAGTTACTGTATATGTTTCCATATCAAATTTTAAGATGTCAATCAATAATTTAAAAGCCTTTTAAAAGACAAGTAATATAACATTAGGAAAAGGGTTACTAAGACGATAAAAAACTTGGGTATTAATGTTTGTTTCTGAACTAAATAAAATAATAATACTATATTGAAATGATGATTCGTCATCAAATCAAAACATCATTTTACGAATCGCGAACCTGAACTGGCAATGGGCGGAGCACATAGTCCGAACCGATGGACGTTGGGGCCGGAAGGTGCTGGAATAGCGACTCCGCACCGGACGACGCAGTGTACCGACGATATAAGGAGGATCGCCGGTAGCCTCTGGAGCCAGGCGGCGCAAGATCAGGCCTTGTGGGCATCATTTCGTGAGACCTATGTCCAGCAGTGGACGTCCATCGGTTGAAGCGACGACGACGACGAATTGATGATGGTGAAAAAATATTTTTTGGGGTCTTCTTAGGATAAAATCAAGGAGTCTTCGTAATTTAAGATTGTAAGTCGTTCTATATTATCATCATCAATCATATATTGGAATTAATATGTGGAACAACATACATATTTTGTCAAAAAGAATATAAAAACTAATTTATTTTAAAAAAACCTTTCAATATTTCATAGATTAAAAAAAGGAATGTTTTTATTAGGTGTATCAAAACATTTATATGTACACACACAAGCTTTACAGAGACGTACACGTACTTCCCACACCCACCCACCCACACACACACGCACACACACACACACACACAACTGGCAAAACTAGGACGCGGTTTGATTAGAAATAAAGAATAGAATAAAAAAAAATTTTGGATAATTCAAGAATGCTTTAAAGGCCCACTTGAATAAGGAAGACGATATATTTCTAGACAAGGAAAACATTGAAGCCGAGATATTCTAAGAAGTCCTTTGTAAGTGCCCGGCGTTTGTCCCCGTGACCCCACTTGAAGGCACAAAGATGTTTAAAACTCAATTTAGGCCCCTAACTAAGTTATGTTCCATCATTACTTCACTAACCACGTTAGGAACGTTGTTGGGGGACGTTTAATGCTGACAACACACTATTACTTTTAATGCTATATGACTAATGGAGATGGATATGCTTTATTGCAAGAAGATTTTTTTTTCATCTACAATAGGTCTGCGCTTGACCTCAATCACGCTTGATGGAAAGCTAGAAGATGGTAAGCGCTCGCCTAAAAGGTACCTATTCACCCTTGTCTTAAAAAGAAGGAAAGATAAAACACAGAACAAGGCAAAGTATTGCAGTACGGATCAGGAAAGAGCTTTCGAACCGTTTTGTGCGGATAGGTGGGATATCTATAACCTATAGGTGGAAATCCTGACAGCGGGAGGTGCGACAGAAAAAGGGTGATGTTGGTATTGGGTCATGCAGTTCCTGAGAACATTCCTCGACGAATATTCTATGAAAGATAGACGAGCTGGCAACAGTACGCGGATGTTGCAGGCTCTGCAGTTTTGCGCGGTTTATGGAGTCGTTACCAATCAATCTTCTGGCTCGTTTATCAACCTAATCCAGTGCCTCCAGCTGGTGCTTAACTAAACCGTCCCACAAATGGCTACAGTATTCCGTACATCCACACTTGGGCTTTGTATAGGACGAGCAGCTGTTGTGAGGTGAAGTACCGCTTTACTTTATTGAGGATGCCAAGTTTCTTAGCGGCCATTTTGGCTTTGGATTCGATATACTTACCGAAGCTGAAATTGGATGATATATAACGACCCAAAAGCTCAAAGCTGTCTGAGATTGGAAGGGATGAGCTCTGAAAGGTGGAGGTTAATTTAACAATATAATAACTTATATAAGTTTGACCTTGACCGTGACCTTGAAGATAACTATAAAAGATGGAACCGCACTGATCTAATGAGTGGTATATTTAATGGTTTCTACACAGCATCGTATAGTTTTTCATCACGTCTCTTCACAAATAGCTCGCGAGAAAATGGTTTTCATGAAAACATAATTATCTATTACACGCAGCTGTGTACTTGATAATTAATTCATACTTCCAGTCTGTAATAATTTCCCATTTTCCCCCCAAGGTTTTCTTTCGCCTCGGGAAACTTCTAAAGATTTTTAGTTAATGTTCTTTTGTATTTATACTAGCTGATAAATATAACTTTGTCTGCGTACACTTCAATGTAGAGGGGTAGTAACTAGCCACGACCGAAGCTTCCAATAAGCCTAAATCTCTCTCCATTATAAGTGGGGAAGCCTTTGATCAACAGTGGGATATTAATAGGCTGCTATATATATGTGAACTGCCTCATTGGTCCAGTGGTTAGCATGTTCGACTACAGACATGAGGTCCTAGGTTCAAAAATCAATATTGAGTTTTCTATTAAGATTTTTTCAATATATGCCCGAAGTTGGGAAGTTGGCGGTGTGATCCACCCCCGTGTCTCGGAGAGCACGTTTAGCCGTCGGTCCTGCGCCTGATCTCTCTATCGGACTATGAGAGTGAAGGAATAGAGAATGCACTTGTGTACTATGCCTGCCAATCCGCAGTGGAGCAGCGTGGTGGGTCTACGCTCTAAAAACCCTCGTTCCTCGGACTGAGGAGGCCTGTGCCCAGCAGTGGGACGTTAAAGGGTACTACGTACTATATATGTGTTAATTAGTTTAAAAATAAATTTCGCTAACAAAGTTAATGCAATTCCAATAACTTTGCCCTCGGGACATTTGTCACGGTTTAATCAATCCCGTACAGACGGTCATGTTCAAATATCAACCTTAATTAATGTTGTTTATCTCAAAAAGCGTAAACAAATTGAGTGAATTGTCGTACTTTTGCAATATATTTTATTAAACACTAGTTGTTTGTTTCCTATTTGTAATATTATTTCAAACTCTTATACATCTGTGTTTTATTTTTCAAAGAAAATAGTCCGCAAGAAAATAAAATTAACGAGCGAATGGAACGGAATTTTAATTTCATATTGTATTTTTTCTGCAGACGCGCAATAGTTACGCCTCGAGCGCGCACGATTTCATAATCGGGGCCCAGTGTGTGAGTGAGATAACGCTATAGTAAACAACGGCTTTTCCTCGCGTTGTTCATCATCCTATGGAAATATGGTTAAATCCATTCTTAGTAAGCCTCTGTACAATTAAAACGAGTTATTATGAAATGTCAGATATTGTGATAGGGACAGTGATAAATTAAAAATTGCTTAACGGATTTTCATGTAGTTTTCACTTATAGACAGAGCAATATCTAAGGTACGTTCTTGTGTATTATTTACCAAGGTTTTAAATAAATTGATTTAAATATAAAGATAATTGCTTAAAGCGTTGGAATAATTCAAACCACCTGGGCAGCTTTATCGAAAACGCTACCTAATCCTTTAGAGATATACCTAAATAATGTATGGTCAGATAATCGCATTTGTATAGATCTATAAAAAAGTCTTTGGAGTCATATATCTAAGTTTTAAGGACAGCTTTCTATATTTATTTTACTCTTTAAAAATGTCACGTCCAATGCTGCAATTGGAACTTTTAACTAGACAACAATTAATACTTTATCTGTCTGTATAAAGACGTTATTTACTTTTATATAGAGTGTAGTAATCTTGTATATTTTCAAATCGTATCACTTTCCGATTTGTTATAATTAAGAGAGACGCAGAAAGAACAAATATGGTTAGCATAAAAAAGGCATAAGCTTTGGGATCTAAATTTACAAAAGATGGAACATGTGAAAGTGATATTGAAAGGAGAGGGATTGAAAGTGCAGGGATTATGGTAAATGGTGCTCTGCATGCCTTTATGAATAGCCAGATGGTGTCTCAAAGGGCTAGACTGGCAGTGCATGCTGGAGTGTTGGTGCCAACACTTATGTATGGTAGTGAAAGTTGGGTATGGCAGAAGAATCACAAAAGTAAAATAAATGCGGTAGAAATGAGAGCTTTAAGAAGCATGAGAGGATTAAAACTGAGTGACAAAGTAAGAAATAGTGTGATAAGAGAACGTTGTGGTTTAAAAGCAGATGTAGTGACTAAAATTGAGAAAGGTATACTTAGATGGTTTGGGCATGTAGAGAGAATGAATGAAAGGAGACTGACAAAAAGGATTTGTCAAGAGTGAATGCGAAAGTTGGAAGGGGAAGACCAAGGCGAACGTTCCTGGACCAAATCCAGGACATTTTAAGTAACGGCCAAGTCAAGAGTACTCTAAACCGACGAATTTGTATAAGAAGTTTAATGAGAATGAAAGAAGCGAAGGAGATATGCAAGGATCGTGGCGTGATGCTATGTATGTTTGTATGTATGTTTGTATGTATGTACATACGTCTATTTCCGTCACAGATATGGTTTTAGCGAAACTTTAACCACTTACGCAGCGTACGCAACGGAAGCTCACAAAACGGAAAAATAACCCCGATTTCGAAACATTCTTCATCGGTACTTAGCTCTTATTAGCTATATCGAAATGGTGTATAGCTTATAACCTTCTTCATTAAATGGGCTATCTAACACTGAAATATTTTTTAAATCGAACTTGTAGTTTTAAGATTAGAGCATCCAAACAAACAAATTCTTTAACTTTACAGTTGTAGTATTGCAATGGAATATAACTTATTTTTCATTTCTATTAGATCTTCCCACAATTTTATACAACTCCCAATAGTCTATCGTCGAGTGCATTGTTTGAAATCTCCTTCGTATTTAAATAAACCGAGTATAAAGCAACTGTTTGGTAAACAAACACGATATTGAGCTGCGATGATTGAAACGACTATGTTTAATTGTTCAACTCTAAAATTAACTCGGTTTAAGTAAACTGCATTACGTGATGTACGAGAGTTTTAAACGACTACAGTATTACGTAACATTGAGGTAATTCCAACTGGCTTTGCTAGCAGAAGTCTACAGGACATTGCATCAGCTAATATGTCTGAGACTGGACTGGAGGCTTCCAAAGACATACCGTCAACAAAAACCAGTCCCTTCCGATACGATACATACATACATACATAACATGAGACCACGTCCTTCCACTTGCCATGATCCTTGCATATCTCCTTCGCTTCTTCCATTCTCATTAAACCTTTCATACAAATTCATCGGTTTAGAGTACTCTTGACCTGGCCCTTATTTAAAATTTCGTGGATTTGGTGCAGAAACCTTCGCCTTGGTCTTTCCCTTCCAACTTTCGCATTCACTCTTGACTCATAAATCCTTTTTGTCAGTCTCCTTTCATTCATTCTCTCTACGTGCCCGAACCATCTAAGCATACCTTTCTCAATTTTAGTCACTACATCTTCTTTTATACCACAACGTTCTCTTATCACACTATTTCGTACTTTGTCACTCAGTTTCAATTCACTCATTCTTCTCAACGCTCTCATCTCATACATACATAGCATCACGCCTCGATCCCATAGGGGTAGGCAGAGACAACGTCCGATGCGATGCTGTGTGAAAACCATTTGATGTTAATTTCCTCTTACCAGATTAGCGAACTTCATTTACCAACAGGTGCGATCACAGTGTACTTCCATGGTTGAGTCACAGATTGATGGAAGCTGAACTCCTCCATTATTAAAAAAACTCGAAAAGGAACGAGAATAGAGCTGATTCTATCATATAACTTTTATATTTCTAATTGGTCAGCTCTTGAATGTAATCTTACCCGATCTCTGATGATACAGTCTGAGATGGTAGACAACTACCGGTTGACATAATACGATACTACTGTCTTAATTCGGGCAATCATAAATATAAGCATCTCTTTCTTTTTAAGTCATAAGGTATATTACCTATTTCGCTTCTCGGTAACTGTCGTAACAAAATTTGCATAGAGATAACAAGACAATAGAAAAGACATAAAATAAGTCAGTTACAAAGTGACTCTTACTAACGGTGTGTATGTTGAAGTTTTTTTGTGGTATTTTATAAAGTGTGAGTGTTTATTTGTATTCTTGATTATATGAATAACAATGAAAACCCTTGAGGTAAGTTTTAATTTTTAAAATGTAAGCCTATAAATACAAGACGGACTTTTTTCACTATCTCTAAGATAAGCGCAGTATGACACTACAACAATCTTAATTTAATAAACAAAAGATATCATTGTATAGTTTAACAATTAGCAAACATAAAAAAACATAGCAGTTGGTAGTCTTTCATGAACATTAAGTCCCAAAAGCCATTTTACCATCAGGCGACTCACGGGGCAATCGATGCAGAAACGTCCGTGAGGGTCGGGGCAGGTTATTTATATAACGGTTATTTCCATTTAAAAGCCCGTCAAACGGGTTACATCATCGTGTCGGAACTCAAAATTTTTGTGTTAGGTTCTATAATGTTAGGAATAGCCACGCCCGAGTCCCAACAGTCCAGAAGATCCAAGAATTATTCTAGTAGAACGTGTACAAACACTTTTACATCGTCGAAACCCTTATATTTTCTAGAATCAACAATTTTCTAAATAGCATAAGGGCTGCTTGTGGTCTGCATTGCATCAGACTGCCTCATTGGTCTGGTGGTTAGCTTTTCGGCTTTTTTTTTCATGCTGGGAAATGCCTTTACGCACCCCGATCAAACCTAAAATCTTATTGGGAGTGTGGGGCTCTTTGGTAAGTCAGAATACACATTAAACCAGCAATACTCTCCACGTCCTTTTGTGGAACACCAGAGGATCGGTAGACGCAATCTACCCTGACACTCGGGAAGATTCCTCTGGCAAACTTAAGAAGGAAGAAGGAGAAGCACATATCATCGCCTTACACCTCCAAAACCTCTTGCGTAGTGAAGGAGCGCCCACAGCGCTCTCACTGAGCCTCTCATGTGCCTTCCACGTAATCACAGTTTTATAGAAGGAGGCCACTGCCCTCCATTCCCTATCACCGAGCTTCGGTTACAGACATTAGGTCCTTGGTTGGAGTCCCGGGTTGGGCCAATTCCAAAATCAATATTTCTTAATATTTTACCGAAATTAGGAATGTGAGGTGTGCTTTAGCCCCGTGCCTCGGAGAGTCCATTAATCCGTCGGTCCTCTGCCTGATCTCTCTACGATCGTATCGGACTACCGTCACATTGGACTATGAGAGTGAAAGAATAGAGAGTGCACTTGTGTCCTATGCCTGTCAAATCGCTGTGGGTAGCGTTTATGCTCTAATAATCCTCTCTCCTACTATGAGTGAGGAGGCCTGTGTCCAGCAGTGGGAATATAATGGCCTGCTACTTACTTTGTAGTCTCTAAGTATAATTCTAGCTACTATTGCGCAGGACTAGAACCTTGGTGACCCTCCATGGGAGCTTCAGGCGGAAGTCCTCGCCGCTACGTATCAATGTAGACAAGACGCGAGAACTAGAGGCGGACCGCCTAGTAATGACGAGGTCCGAAGGATCAGAGTCGTAGCCGATAGGACTCTGATAACAAAATGGAGGGAGGATCTTGAGACCCCCATAGCAGGTGTGGCGACGGTGGAGGCGTTCCGCCCTCTGCTGGAACAGTGGTTGTGCAGGAGCCATGGAACGCTCTCGTATAGACTAGTGCAGGTGCTCACCGGACACGGCTGTTTCGGGAAGTACCTGCATCATATTGCTGGCCGAGAGGAATCGCCCATCTGCCACGAGTGCGGTGACCCCGTTGACACGGCGCACCATACTGTGGCAGAATGCTCGGCGTGGGCATCACAGCGGCATCTCTTGGTGTCGTTGATTGGCGGAGACCTCTCGCTAACTAGCATTGCCCGCGCAATGGTCGCTAGCGAAGCAGGCTAGAGAGCCGTCGCCTCCTTTTGCGAAAATGTTATCGTACTAAAGGAGGCGCATGAGAGGGAGCGGGAGGTTGCTCCTGATGCCTGACCATATTGGATTGCGCAAGCGAGCCGCTGGTGCAATCTTCACGCAATAAAACAAATATAACTTTGGACAGAGTAATGCTCATTTATTTTACTACCCTATTTATAGTATTTTCAACAATGTATCAAAATAATAGTTAATATTTAGACACTTCATATTCAGATGATTGATTGCTGGAATAATTCATTATTATTTTAATAAACAATTATCAGAATATAAATTAAATGGACATAAACAGTATCTTCTAATAATTATGCAACAACTACGTCACTTCCGTTAGGCGCCTATTGGGTACTCGTTAACACTACTTTTAAAAGAGAGAGATCTTTTCTAACAGATATAAAACTTTGATTTAAGAATAAAATCTTTACCAGCAGTTCTCCAGCAGTTAGTCTGCTGAAAATCGTTTCAGAGATTAAGTGGAACAAGAAAAAGATAGATTAGTTATATTATGAGATTTCAATCAAAAAGATATTCCCTAAGATAGGAAAAGATTCTTTGAGATATAAATCTTAAATGCCCCCATCAACCTTATTAATTGATGAAAGCCTTACCTTGACTGTTTCAATTGGATTAAAGGAAGTAAGCTTAAGTAAGTTTGAGAGTTACGAAAGTTGTTAGTTCCCTTTAAATATCGTCTCTGGGGTTACGAGTATAATAGCAAAATAAACTTAAAAATAAATGTAGGGTAGTCCTAAAAATATAAACAAACCCTTTTGAATCTTCAAATAGAGTCATTTTTACATTATTTCCAACTGCTGGTGATATGAACGATTAAAAATCTGAGAAGAATCCACAACGAACTCAGTCGGCTATCATTTATCATTATGATAACAATATACACTAAATTAATTAAACAGTTTCATTTAACTTGACCTGTTTATTTATTTATTTGGGTACAATTTTTAAATAGGTAATTGAAATGATAACCCCCTTCTCGATAAGACAATTTTTTAGAAATGTCAATTAATAAATTCAAAGTCTTTGTTAATAGAAAGTTGATAGAAAAATCGTATTACAATTTGCAAGATTACTTAGACGATAGAAACGCGTGGGAGTGAACGAATTGCTCTAATTTTAATTAAAATATAATAACCTAATATGATATTGTAATGACGATGGAAAAAATACCCGACTGAGTTTGTTGTGGCTTCTTCTCGGATCAGGGCGCGAAGGAACCCGTAACTTTAGATTTTAAGTCGTTCTGGAGTATCATCATCAAACGTACATTAGAATTAGAAAAAAATATAGTTTGACGATTCAAAAGTGCTGTAATATGCCTACCTGAATAAAGATATTTTGATTTGATTTGATTTGATTTAATACATTTTCTATCATACTCAGCTGTTATCTCAATCAGACATTGCAAAAGAATGACCTCCGTCCACTGAGAACCCACCTATTTATAGCACTTTGTCATTATACCGGATATATCAAATGCAAACTGCATTTGATATATCCGGTATAATGACAAAGTGTAGTGAAAGTATCATGACATTGATGAATTAATTCACAGCGGTTAATGCTTATGCTTAATTAACAAAAAAACACGGACGGACATACCTTATATACTACGAAGATATATTGAAAATGTAATTAGCTTTGAAAATTGCGAGTCTTTGTTCTTTGAAGTCTTAGAACAATATTAGATTACAAAGAGATTCTTTAAGGAGAGACGAGGCCACTCAATAGCATTCTTAAACATTACCTTATTTCTCTTTGGTCTTTGAAAATAAAACCCCAAAAATCTTGATATACTGGCGTCATGCCCTGACTTTGCAAGGTTAGTTGCCATTTGAGATTGTTGACACCGACTCCAAATATAATACGAAGAACACTAGAAAAAAATACGCAATTATCTCTTACATTTTAGAGCATATTAATATATTTGTAAGTCTGTTTTGAAGGCGGTTCTTTTTTTGTTAAAATTTTTGTTTTTTTTTATTTTTAGTGAATCTGAAGTAAACGTGTTGCAATGCAGCAACAAACGTAAGCTCATTGCTGTTTGATTACAGACACTTATATTTTCTGCCATAAACCGCACCCTTACTGTAAGCCGTTGAGGAGATCCATTGATCTTCATATTTAACTACGACTAGCACTTGACCATACCGAAGTTACGGTAGGCAACTCAAATATCTGGATAGCCTATAGAAGATTCTGTCGAGTATCGTTCATTTGCTCCTAAGAATTGAAGAGTTCCGTCACTTTGTCATGGATTCCATCATCAGAACCTAACCAAACTATCACAAAACAACCCTTGAAGTATATCCTTTCCAATAAAAAAAGAATCATCGAAATCGGTTGGCGTGATCTTGAGTTATTCGTCCATTTGTCGCGCACATGCTTAATGCAAATTTAACACTTATCCGGTTTTCTTATGGAAGCCATCATCAGAACTGAATTTAAAAAAATGGGACCCTATGACGAGCACCACCTTTCATTTAAAAATCATCAAGATTGGTCCACCCAGTCGGGAGATATGAGGTAACAAACATAAAAAACAGACGAATTGATAACCTCCTCCTTTTTTGAAGTCGGTTAAAAAGGAATATAATTATTAAGCTGGAATATGACAATAACTAAGAATGCGTACCGAACCCGCGCTCTCGACTCCTTTTATAGCACCCCTTGTGCGGCCTGGGATCCTGTCGGTTTCCGAACAGGCACGATCCGACGCACGTGCCTTTAAAGAGTTATTGCCGTATCTTTCTATTTAACTATCCAGGTGCATTAGCAACACGTACATACGTCTACTTCCGTCATACATATGTAGGAGAATAAGGAAAGCATAAAGCATAGGGGCTTAGGGTTCTCCGCCGAAATCGTCATTAGTGGCATCTATAATTCCATACTGTGGGCGTTTGTTGGGTAATGTTGGTGCAATCAAACACTTTACTAATTAACTCAGATTACAATGTTCAATCAATTTACACAAACTCATTAATAATAATAGCTAGGAACGCGACAGTTTCAATAGTCGACCGCTCCGGCGGACCGCCACTCGAGAACTACTGAGAGACGCGCGCCGGACTGCCACTTATTGACTCTACCCCACGCCTATAGACAGATGGCCCCAGCGTTCCACAGACTATTGCACTCCGACATATACAACACAATAAAAACGCTATTATTTATAATATTTGTGTACGTATCTGGGGGTAAAGGAAAACCAGAAAATGTGTTACAGTTACCTCTTGGGCAGTAGAAAATATAGCGTACACTTTTATTTTGATCTTGACGTTTATTTTCATCTCAACAAACGGACCCAATTTAATATAACTCTGATTTATGTGGCGGACGACATTTTTCCTTACCTCTTATGGTTTATTTCATAAATTTCACCGGTTCTTTTTTAATCCCATCATTTCCAGCATCAGTTTAGAAGCCAATGCCTTGACGGTTAGAAGTAATATTAGAAACAAGAAACATTTGTGTTTTTATATGTATGTTTGTAACGTTTTCACGCAAAAACTACTGGACCGATTTTAAAACTTTTTCACCATTAGAAAGCTGTATTTTCACTAAACAAAAAAATTAGGGATCTTTAATAAAAACGCATAAATATAACTTCTGGTGTGAAAAAATTGGACACAAAAAAGCATGCTACAGTATTATAGAAGGTATTGATTACTACAAACAAGTCTGGGATACCGTATGTCTAACTACTGTAGTTATGCCACTATAACTACTTTTTTACATCTTCAAAGTTAATAAAAGTGCCTGCAATAATCAAACCATATTATTCATACCTCTTTATTAATTTTTATCATATTGAATGTCTTATTATATACCGTTTCAATGGCTGCAAAATACTTTTTAAATTAACTAAATCGGACATTACAATCAAAAGATATACCCCTTATAACTGGTGAGTTACCTCATATTCCAAGAATACCATTGACACGCGCCAATATGCCTGTACTGTTTCTATTTTTATCAATGTTTTAAATTAATTATTACGAATATAAGTGTGTATCGAATAATCTGAAAGGAAATAATTAAAAACTAAGAGAAATAAGATGTTTATGTTGTCGAAAATAAATCTATAGTCATTCTTAGACTTTCCACTGCCATGAGTTTAGATATTAAGTTTGCCTTTTCCCAACCCCTTCCTTCATAATCAGTGGCCCATTGTGATGTGACTTTCGTTGCCATTACTAACTTAAGAAATTCCATACGCATGCACGCACGTACACACTCAGCTACTCTAGAAAGTAAGTACGCATTCTGACAATCATGCACGAACGCACGCTTGCAAGCACGTGATGATGTCCTCCATGACGGTTCCATCAACGGCGAATCTGGCTAGTGTTTAAAATGTGATCTGATACATACATAGCGTCACACCTCATTCCCATAGGGGTAGGCAGAGACAACATCCTTCCACTTGCCACGATCCTTGCATATCTCCTTCGCTTCTTTCATTCTCATTAAACCTTTCATACAAGTTCATCGCTTTAGAGTACTCTTGACCTGGCCCTTATTTAAAACGTTCGCCTTGGTCTTCCCCTTCCAACTTTCGCATTCACTCTTGACTCATAAATCCTTTTTGTCAGTCTCCTTTCATCCATTCTCTCTACATTCCCAAACCATCTAAGCATACCTTTCTCAACTTTAGTCACTACGTCTTCTTTTATACCACAACGTTCTCTTATCACACTATTTCTTACTCTGTCACTCAGTTTTAATCCACTCATACTTCTCAACGCTCTCATCTCTACCGCATTTATTTTACTTTTGTGATTCAACTGCCATACATAAGTGTTGGCACCAACACTCCAGCATGCACAGCCAGTCTAATATGACAGTGATCTAATATGGATTGAAAATTTGTTTTGAAAGTTTTGTCGCATGGCTCACACGCCAGCTGACCCTGATTATTATAAATGTAACTGTTACGATAGTTTGGGGCAATGTTTCCTACGTAATCGCTTGGCGTCCAGGTCTTCTAAACGGCGATCCTCATGTGCGTTCACAGCTTTATTAACTGTGTTTGCCCACTCTCGCCTTTGCAGTGCAAGGTCTTCCCAGCGCTCACAGCAAAACCCGCATGCGCTTAGATGAAGTTTTAGTACGTCTCTGTATCTCAGAAATTGGCCTTCATGTTTTCCCTTTCCATCCTTCAATTAGGAATAGAACACCTTATGAAACCTGGTGTCGTTCATACGAACTAGGTGTCCGCACCATCTCAATTGTCCCTTCATAATTAAGGATTCAATTCCACTGAGATGTACTCTACGCAGCACTTCAGAATTTGGTATTCGGTCCTGCCACTTTATGCAAAGTATAGATCTTAAGCATTTTGGTGGCGTAAAGCAGTAGAGGCAATATGATTGCCTTGTATACGTCAATCTTATTATGCAGACGTAGCCTTCCAAATGATGCCGCTGCTTTTGCAATCCTAGACGATATATCGGTTTCTACGTCAAGCACGCACGCACGCACGCACACACACCCACACACACGGCGAGATCTGATGTAAGCGCAAAAATCAAAAAATCAAAGTATGAGCGTAAAAAATAACTATGATTATTATCTTATCACCTAAAACAAGAAGTAGTTCCCGCAAAAGTAAGGTAAGTAGCAGCCCATTAACGTCCCACAGCTGGGCACAAGTCTCCTCCCTCATAGGAGAGAGGGTTATAAGAGCTTTAAACCACCAGAGCGGTGGCAGACATAGTACACAAGTGCACTCTTTATTCCTTCACTCTCACAGGCCGATGTGATGGAAATCCGACACGGCCGAGAGAGATCAGGCGCAGGACAGTCAGCTTAACATGCTCTCCAAGGTACGGGAGTGGAGTCGTCGTCGTCGTCGTCGCTTCAACCGATGGGCGTCCACTGCTGGACATAGGTCTCACGTAATGACCGCCACAAGGCCCGATCTTGCGCCGCCTGGCTCCAACGGCTACCGGCGACCCTCTTTATATCATCGGTCCACCTTGTGGGGGGTCTGCCTACACTGCGCCGTCCGGTGCGGGGTCGCCACTCCAGCACTTTCGGTCCCCAACGTCCATCGGTCCTTCGGACTATGTGCCCCGCCCATTGCCACTTCAGGTTCGCGATTCGTAGGGCTATGTCGGTGACTTTGGTTCTACTACGGATCTCTTCATTTCGAATTCGATCACGTAGAGAAACTCCGAGCATAGCCCTCTCCATCGCACGCTGAGTGACTCTGAGCTTCCGCATGAGGCCCATAGTCAGCGACCACGTCTCAGAACCGTAGGTTATCACTGGCGGGAGTGGAGTACACCACCAATTTCCCAACTTCGAGCAAATATTAGAAAACTCAATATCTATTTTTGAATTCATGACTGTGGCCGAACATACTAACCACTGAACCAATGAGGCAGTTAGGTAATAAGTAGTTCTCGTAATGATGGTTAAAATAAGTCTTTTCTGTTACAAAAAAGGACGAATTCAAGTCTAAATATACATTTAGCAAACGTTATTATACAAGCGAGATGACATCAGGAGTTCGCTATTCGCATTTTAAAAGGGAAACTATTTTCATTAAAAGTCGTCCTCTCCGTTAATTAAATGAAACCAACTCTCATATCGTCCGCCATCACACGAGAATGTTTAATGGGCGCTATGAATTTCAAGTATTTACAACGTTTATTTATTTATTCATCATCCTTACATATTATAAAATAGATTGTTCCGCGGTATCTGTCTGTCTGTTCACGATAAACTTGAAACTACTTAACGGATTTTCATGCGATTTTAGAACATTTCTTGGCATTAAATGAACTGTTAGTAGTTAATAAAGCTTTTGTGGAATAAGAAATGTGGTATAGAAATTCAGCGTACAAAAAAGTATTCGTATTTAAAAAATCTTATTTAAAAATGCCAGTGGCAATGTCATACTTTCGTCCCGTGGTGCGTATGCTATTTTTCACCAGACCTAGGTCGAATGTTTTATAGAAATGTCAATTATAGAGTTGAAAATAATATGATATATAGTTAGATATTGAATTTGAAGCATGAATACTAAATTACGCATTTCTTTAATGGGGAGGCAATGTGGCACTTTCTTCTCAATACAAAATAAGTTTCGGTACAGCTATGATGATGAAAAAGTAAATTACAGTTTTTTTTGTAAATTTGTTGTTGAAAGGCTTCTCGTTAAAATCTAAACTGATAATTAATTTTTTTAGTAAAAAAAATTGATTAGCAAATAGGACACAGATACTCACGGGTCACGGTTGTTTCGCAGAGTATCTGTTTCGAATAGGACGAGAGCAAACGCCTCAATGTCACCACTGCGGATGGAAGCAGGATGACGCCCAGCACACCCTGGAAAAGTGTCCTGCATGGACTTCGAAACGTCATCACTTGGCCAGGGAAATTAGGGACGACATCTCTTACATATTATAAAATAGATTGTTACGCGGTATCTGTCTGTCTGTTCAAGATAAACTCGAAGCTAATCAACGGATTTTCCCGCGATTTTAGAACAGAATAAACTGATTTATAAAGTCACCTGCACTGCCTAATCCCTTAGGAGTACAATAAAACAATGTATGACACAATGATTCCTCTTTTATAGACATACAAAAAAGTCCTTAATAATATAGATCTATCTTTTAAGAATAACTCACTACATCCATTTTATCTTCTAAAGAAACAGACTCGTCCAATGCTGTAATTTTAAAGTTATACATACGTATATTCAACTTGAATACGTTAGTTACCTTTATCATTTAATGTATTTTACTGTTCCCCGGGGTGTTACCCGCGTAGTTTCAGATCGTTGGAATAAAAGAAAACCCGCTATTAGTGCAAGTTTACGTCGCGAAAGGAACATGTATGACGAATGTCAAATTAAAAGGAAGATGGAAATGTCTTAGTAAATTTCGTTTATATCGTTCACATTTTCTGACTGCGTTTTATATTCGACCCCGTAATTTGCCCGCGCTTTTTAACAGCATGACCGTCACCTGCCCCGCCACGCACGGACATTTTTACGACAATTGCCCCGCGCGTCGGTTGACGCTAAAGTAGCTCTTAGGGCTTGAATGTTCATGAAAGACTACCAAATGTTATGATTTCTATATTTTCTAATAGTTAAACTATATAATGTTATATATTACATAATAAATTAAGACTCTCATGTAGCGTCATGTTGCACTAAACTTTGAAATAGTGAAAAAAGTCCGCCTTGCATTTACAGGCTCATATCTTAATAATTAATACTTAACTAAAGGGTTATCATTGTTATCCACATCACTTATATAATCAAAAACACAAATAATCACTAATAAACAACAACAGTTTATTAAATACCACAAAAATACTTAACGATCTTCGACGCGACACACGCACTGTTAGTAACGGTCCCTTTGTAACTGATTTATATTTTGTTTTTTAATTGTCTGTTGTTGTCTTTATGCATGTTTTGATACGACAGTTACCGAGAAACGAAATAGATAATACACATTATGACTTAAAAAGAAGTAGTTGCCACGGGCAATCTAAGGTATAATATAAAAGAAACCTTAAAAATACACGAGGAAGGAAATATATATATCGCGTTCTGGTCTTCCATCGTTTAAATAAAGACAACCACAGTCAATTTTCACAAAGATTATATATTACTAAATAATTAATTTTTTTTTTAATTAAATAACAATAACCAATAATCTATGAGTGCAAGGTGTGCACCGGACACAACTTCGAGTAAGAATGCCCGCCAGTTTTTTTTTTTTTATTCGAAGTGTGTAGTTGCTGTTAGCCCTACTGGCTTTGACAGCGTAACCGAGAGGGATGGCGAGCGCAGAAGCTCTGCCGAGGGGTGGGCTCGTAGAAGGGCCCTGCTGCGTCTTGGGGGAAACATTGCTCTAAGGGCGCCTCCTGCGAGGCTCGGACCTAGGCTTAGAGCAACGTTTGCTGAAAAGGACAATCGGACAGGTGCTTAATCTTGACGCCCATGGGTCCGCGACTGAGAGCCGCGGCCGGGGTGCGTCAGATAGCGGGGACCTCGTCTTCGCCGGCGAAGACGCTGTGTGTGTGTGGTAGTGTACGGAGCATTGTCAATGGTAGTCTGGTCGTCTGAGACGTGTTTGGGCCTCCTCTTCCTAGGCGGGATGTTAAGCCTAATCCCGTAAGAGGCGGCATTCCTGATGAGAGGGTTGGGGTGACTGACGGCCCTCTTGAAGTAGTCTACGGAGAGCGTTTTGAAATGGTTATTGACAGTTGCGAGGTCGAGATCTCTGTGGAGATCGATGTTGCACATGAACCAGCGGGCGCCCGTGGCTATGTGCATGAATTTGTTCTGCAGCGTCTGGAGTCGAACCAGCCGGTGTTCAGGAACGTGAATATTTGCCCGCCAGTCTAATGCAAGCCCTTTTATATTCGTTTCTGCGAGTGGGGGTAGTTCGAATGTTGGTAGACGTTTGTTGGTAGCTCGCTGCACACCTTGTTACCAACATTAAAAAACGTTGCCGCCGTCATATACTTAAGTCCTTAAGAAAATTAATACGGGCAAAGTTTCGTAGTTCAACTAGTGTTTTGCTAGCTGCACCAACAACAAAAGCACTAAACTTCGCAAAGGGTAAAGCGTGTTATTAATTAGAGAGCTTTCTAGCTTATCGTCTAAAACTTTCACGAGAAAAATAATGCCTTATATTTTGAGGGGAAATACGAGCTTTCTTTATTACGAGCACGAAAATTTATATTATGATTATATTTCAGAGTTAAAAGGGATATTTTTCTACAATTTCGTTTATAGAGAATGTATTAAGTGCTTTATATAACAAAAACATCTCTTGGCATTAAATGAACTGTTAGTAGTTAATAAAGCTTTCGTCGAATAAGAAATGTGGTATAGAAATTCTTAGTACAAAAATGTATTAGTAATTAAAAAATCTTAAATAAAAATGCCAGTGGCAATGTCATACTTTCGTCCCGTGGTGCGTGTGCTATTTTTCACCAGACCTAGATCGAAAGTTCTATAGAAATGTCAATAATAGAGTTTAAAATAATGTATTATATAGTTGCATATTGAATTTGAAGCAGGCATACTAAATTACGCATTTCTTTAATGGGGAGGCAATGTGGCACTTTCGTCTCTATGTAAAATAAGTTTCGGTACAGTTAAGATGATGAAAAAATAAATCACAGTTCTTTTTTTTGTAAATTTGTAGTTAAAAGGCTTCTCGTTAAAATCTAAACTGGTAATTAATTTTGTTGAATAAAAAATCGGTTAGTTTATAGGACACAGATACTCACGGGGCAAGGTTGTTTTGCAGAGTATCTGTGTCGAATAAAACGAGAGCAAACGCCTCAATGTAACCACTGCGGATGGGATCAGGATGACGCCCAGCACACCCTGGAAAAGTGTCCTGCATGGACCTCGGAACGTCATCACTTGGCCAGGGAAATTAGGGACGACATCTCCCTAACAGTTAGCGGAGATGCTGGCAATGGTCTCCTTCTGTTAATCCATCATGATGAAGGAGGAGAGAGCTAAGTGAGAGCGGGAAAGAGCCACCGAGGGCAGAGACCGGAGCCGACCTGTTAAAAGGCAGAAACGACATATCTCTGATAGTGGGACCTTGGAGTCGCGAGTGATCACAAAAGGGGCGGTGGCCGTCGTCCAGGAAGACGACAGGTTAATGTGGTCTTAATCTGCCGTGGCAACACCTATTGCCAGCAAGAGGTATCGCCTAATAGGAGGAGCCTACACCACTATTAGATACGACACAGAACAAAAACTTAACAAAAAAATTAACAGAAACACTATACAACAAACACTTACACATAAAGAAAACGCCAGAATACTGATGGAGTACCTCGAAGTAATAGTCCAGCAAACTAATAAAAGAAATGCGACAACACGACAGACAGACTAAAACGAAATGACAACCAGATGGATCCAAACAAATAAATACCCTAATGTTTACTTGTAATATATAAAACGGCCAACAAAAATAAAAAACAACAAGCAAATAGAAATAAAAATAGGATATAAGGTATACAATGTTATAAAATAAAAACAAAGACAATATGGAGTTGGATTTAACAAGCAAAATGAAAATTAGAATAAGCATAAAATGTAATACAAGAAATAGAATATAATAGATAATAGAAACAACATGTAATGTAATAGAATGTAATAGATAAGAGAAATAACATACAATGTAATAGAATAAAATAGATAAGAGACATAATATGCAATATAATATATAATAAAGATAGAAAAGGTCTCCGATCACCACGTCGGGAGATGCTGTTAAAAAAAAAAAAAAAAAAAAAAAATAGGAGGAGCCTGAAAAGCGCAACGTGGCGGAGGCCCCGGCGAATTTTCCGGAGATCCCCGGACTCTCTGTTATACGTAGAGGTAGGCCACCGGGGGGTTTTTAGTGGAAAATACCACTCGATCTATCGTCGGAAAAGGGTCGGGTATCTTATAAAGATTTCCCCTTCGACAAAAAAAAATAGGAGATGTTATACTAAATAAAAAGAATTTTGTAAAAATGTGAATTATTAAAAAAAAATTCTTGTATATGACACTATTGATAAAACTAGTTGGTAAATAGTTGGTTGGCTTTTGATTATAAGAAGAGCTGTCTTAAAATACAAAGCTGTCGGTGAATATTAAATTTTATAAGTAGTACAAAAGCTATTGGTTAATAAAAAGGTTTTGTAAAGGCCAAAACTTTATAAACGAGTTAAATAAAATAAACTACATTTTTGATTAATAATAAACTGCTGATAATTGACAAACATATAGCTAACCTACAAAAGCTTGTAGTAAATACTATGCTGCAGGTGAATAATAAAAATATTGGTAAACAACAAAAGATTTTGGCAACTAATGATCTGTTTGTAAATAACAAAAATATTGGTTAACTAAAAAAACCTTTGATACATAATAAACTGCTGATAAATAATAAAAATATTGTTGAATTACTGCTAGTTAATAACAAAACTGATAGTGGTGATAATTAACAAAAGACCTGACAATATGCAAAACAATAAACTATCTGTAATAAAGAAAATTGCTGTCAAAAACAAAATAAAAAACAATTGTTTTATTAATAAATAACAAAACTTTGGATAGGCATGAAAATTGTTAGTAAATAAGGTATTGTTTGCAAATAACTGAAACTGTGGTGCATCATTGCTTTATGTGATAGAAAATGGTTTGTGATTCAAAGCCTCAGCCAATTAGCCATATATCAACGCCTGCAGGCACACATTTACGTAGCATTCGCATTCACCGAGATAAGAGACTCAACTAACAATAAAATGAAGACAAAGACTCGTTTTCGTTACTATTTTGGTAGCTTTATGTCTTGTAACACCACAAATGAAAATATTGACTAGATTAACCCTTTGACTGTCACTGTCAACTACTAGTTGACGTGATACGATAGTTCTGTCTCAACTCGTGCAACAGAAGTAAAAGCATCTTTTTCTTTTAATTCATAATGTGTTTATCTATTTCGCTTCTCGGTAACTGTAGTAATAAAATTTGCGTAGAGATAACACCAGACAATAAAAAACAAAAATATAAAGTTACAAAGTGACCGTTACTATCGGTAATACGGTGCGTGTGTCGCGTCGAAGGTCGTTAAGTTTTTTTGTGGTATTTTATAAACTGAGTATTTATGAGGAATTATTTGTGTTTTCGATTATATAAATGATGTGAATAATAATGAAAAGCCTTGAGGTAAGTTTGTGGTATTGTATTTGTAGCCTCATATTTGGTAGTCTTTCATGGAAATTTATGTTCCAAGAGCCATTTTAGCGTCATTCGACCCGCGGGTCACCCTACGCAAAAACGTCTGTGTGGGGCTGGGCATGTTATTTCCGTTAAAAAAGCAAGCAAATTACAGGGACCAATAAAATGCAGCCGAGCAGTCTAAGGGTTAAGAAGATACTGCATTGATTTCCACACAATGCTGCCTTTTTTATAAATTTTAAAGTCAGGGCTTTGTTGAAATAAACTTATCTAACTTAATAGATGCTTGGGTTAATCACATGGTGTAGATTTCTGAAACCTCGTTGCAATTAGTTTGAGCTTTTAGCGCTGCCACATTGGATTTAGCTTCTCTAAACTAAGTTTTACCTCTGGTTTACGTTTGTACGAAGGTTTACCCCCAAATGATGATAAAATGGAAAGAAGTGAAAGATGTGAAAGAATTTGTATACATGCTCTAAATTTACAAAAGATGGACAATGTGAAAGTGGTATTGAAAGGAGAGTGAATGCAGGGAATATGGTAAATGGTGCTCTGTACGCCTTTATGAATAGCCAGATGGTGTCTCAAAGGGCTAGACTGGCAGTGGATGCTGGAGTGTTGGTGCCAACACTTATGTATGGTAGTGAAAATTGGGTATGGCAGAAGAATCACAAAACTAAAATAAATGCGGTAGAGATGAGAGCGCTGAGAAGTACGAGTGAATTGAAACTGAGTAAAGTAAGAAATAGTTTGATAAGAGAACTTTGTGATATAAAAGAACAAGTGACTAAAATTGAGAAAGGTATGTTTAGATAGTTTGTGCACATAGAGAGAATGAACGAAAGGAGACTGACAAAATCTAGCACATTTTAAATAACGGCTAGGTCAAGAGTACTTTAAACCGATGAACTTGTATGAAAGGTTCAAATCCAGGACATTTTAAATAACGGCCAGGTCAAGAGTACTCTAAACCGACGAACTTGTATGAAAGGTTTAATGAGAATGAAAGAAGCGAAGGAGATATGCAAGGATCGTGGCAAGTGGAAGGACGTGGTCTCTGTCTACCTCTATGGAAATAAGGCGTGATGCTATGTATGTATAAAATGGATACATAGAATGTAGAGAGAGAACTTGACTTATACCAGCAAGGCTTTCAAATGTTGATGAAGTGGATACAGTTGAAGGAAAGAATTGATTTATGCTAGCGAAGCTTTCAAAGAATGAGAATATTGACGTATAGAAGGTAAAGGGAGTACTTGATTTACACAAATGAGGTGTAGAAATAATGTTAAAATTTATATATCTATGGAAAGGAAAGTGAGGACATAATTTATGCCAGCGACGATTTCGAATAAAAATACCTTGATATAACGAAGGTGAATAGACTACTTGAATTATGTCAGAGAGACTTACAACTAATGACAATGATAAGATTTAGAACGTGAGAGATCTTGATTTATACCAGCCTTTCAAGTGATGATAATTTTGATAATTGTAAGGAAAAGGCTTGAATGGTGTCGTAAGAAATAGGTCAAATGGCTATCAACCGCTTCATATTTCCTAAGCATCATCGTGTCGTCTGCTTTGAATCATAAGAGGCAATGTCCGGCGTGATTTCAATAAGGAAATTGACCTTTTTTATGGCCAGTTCATAAATTCTAATCGCATTGACGTCCTATATCATAGATGGATTACAATGGTTACAAATATAGATACTGAATAGGTTCATTCGACGACACGCTATAGCTGTTAAAAAGACAAATTTACAAACAACATTATTCCAGACTCAGTTAAAAGTAGGCAAAGTCGGGATCGAGGTTATTGATTATATCAATTTAAAACTTTAGCTTCAACTTGCGTCGAAGTCGTTACTTTTGAAGTTAAGGCTTTGTTGTCTCAAGGGCTCCTGGAATTTATACTTTTTGAATTAGTTTCAAGCTAACATAACGACAGCCTTTACGTATAGAGTTAAGTATTGAATCCTATTTTTTTAAAGGTAAATTAGTTATTACTCTAATATCTATTACTAGTGATTTGTTGTAAATTCACAAAACTGCATAATCTTTACAAACAAAACGTAGTACAGACAGAAGAACAAACCGCAGTTTTTTAGGACTCTTTTTTTTTTGTAACAGGCCAGCGCTTGGCTGCAATCAAACCTGATGTTAAGTATTGATGCAGCCTAGGGTGGACCGCGCTTGCCAAGGAGATGCCTATTCACTCTGCATTTGAAAGTACCCGGATTGTAGGAGTCAGGAAACACGGAAGCTGGTAAAGCATTCCACTCCTTTGCGGTGCGGTTCAGAAACGATTGGGAAAAACGCTTGGTACGGAGTCGTGGGATGTCCACTATGTACCGATGCCAATCGTTTCTGTGCCTTGATGTTCTAGAGTAAAAAGGCGACGGAGGAACAAGATCGTACAGTTCCTGCGCACACTCTCCGAAATAAATTCTGTAGAACACCGACAGACAGGCAACGTTGCGTCGATGTTGCAGGCTTGCCATTCTCTTATCGAGGTTTTTGTCGCCTATGAGTCTCCTGGCCCGGCGATCCACCGAATCCAGAGCATCAAGCTGGTACTTGGCTGAGCCGTCCCAAAGGTGGCTACAGTACTCCATGCA
>JACTOM010000936.1:3404702-3426713 GCA_015832385.1 Elymnias hypermnestra | reverse complement strand
TCGCGAGTGGCGCGACTGTCGCTAGCCAATCAGGCGCCACCGGACGCCCCGATTGGTAGTCGAATGGTGGCAAGGTATTGCCAATCACAAACATTATGTAACTAAGTAGAGGATGACTGAACATAAAGAATGTTTTAATTTTATTTAAAAATAGTTGTAATTATGAAAATTTATTATTATGATTTATATCAGACACGCCCATATTATTTATCGCACGAATAGGTCTTTCGAGCGAAACAATTAACGTATCCACGTTTAATAGTAGTTTGGAGAAGCCGCTGGAAGTTATGTTTAATCCAAATGATTGATGAGTCCTAACAACGTACCAAAACAATTCTATTTGCAAATGAATACCGCCGCAATATAATTCAAGATTCTATCATAATTGAATACCCAATGATATTACTTAAATAGCTATTCCAACTACCTTTTTATCTATTATGAATGAAATGTTAAAACCGTCTCATCCTCATGGACTTTACCATCAAGTCGCAACGTAATAACAAAAATGAAGGTCTACGGAGCCTATGTCTTCTCTAGACTGACAAATGCAACCCTTGCCTGGTTCCACCTGCTCAGATCAAAGCAGTAGATCCAGGAGAACCAGCAAAAGGTAAGTAGCAGCCCATTAACCTTCCACTGCTGGACATAGGCCTCCTTAATCATAAGAGAGAGGGTTTTTAAAGCAGAGATTAGCCACGCTGTCCTACTCTATTTCTTCACTCTCATACTCCGATGTGACGGGAATCTGATATGATCGGAGAGGGATCAGCCGCAGGACCGACGGCTTAACGTGCTCTCCGAGGCACGGGGTGGAGCACACTGACAACTTCCCAACTTCAGGAATATATTAAGAAAAACTTAGCAGAAACCTCGATATCGATTTTTGAATTCGCCCGACCTTGGACTCAAAACCAGGACCTCATGTCTGTAGTCAAACATGCTAACGAATGAGGCAGTCCTGCGACTTATGTATGTCGGAGTGCAATAGTCTATGGAACGGTGGCGCCATCAGTCTATCAACGTGGGGCAGAGTCAATAAGTGGCTGTCCTGCGCGCGTCACTTGACAGTTCTCGGGTGACGGCCCGCCACTGCGATCGACTTTTGAAACTGTCGCGTTCCTAGCTATTATTATTAATGAGTTTGTCTTAACTGATATTGGGAACATTAAGTGATTGAATATTATAATCTGCGTTAATTAGTAAACCCCAACAAACGCCCATAGTATGGAAATTATGGATGCTATTAAAGACGATGTCGGCGGAGAACCCTACGCCCCTATAATTTATACTTCTGTCTCTCTTATTTTCCGACATGTATTTATTTATTTTTTTCATATTTCATGTCAACTAGTATTTGACACGGGCCATCAAATGTTATCCATCATCTTGCGAAGAGCATATTTTGATTCTAGTCACTACGGCCAGGTGTAGATATTAGTTCCCTTTGTGTCTTCTATAGGATCAATTATGATGAGAATTCAGAGAAGCTGTTGCAATTAGTAACGCTATCACAATTCTACCACCGATGATTTTGGTCACAGAAATAAATTCCACTAAATTCTCTGGATAAAACGACTCGGTTGGGTTGATTCTTTTTTCCGCACAGCATAATGTGGAATCACCTTTCATCGGCGATGTTCTCTCAAGACTATAACATGCAATTGTTTAAGGAGCAATAAAACTCCTTAACGACTCAGTTAGGTCGATCCCAAGTCCACGAGAAGTCCAAAAGGAGGAAGCAACCTTTATCGGCGATGTGCTCTTAAGACTACAGACAAAACATACAAAGGGCAATTAAACTCATACTTTCTGGGCTGGTAACGCATTAGTAGTTGGTGCTGCAGGTGTACATTAGCAGTGGGGATTACTTACCATTATTAGTACTATATAAAATAACCATGAAGGTGATGACGGTAAAGAGGTGACGGTAGGAGCTTCGACAATTTGGATGGACTATGTCAGCGGGAATCAGCTAAAGTAAATGGCATATTTCTTGCATTGCTAATGCCCGAGAATCTATACTCAGTTAATGAGATAAAGTGTCCAGATTCGTATAGGATTGAGAACAGCCTTGGATGAAAGATCATAAAACTGTGGAATGAGTCGACTCAGTTAATGGTTATTGCTGACATGTATAATAAATATGGCGTCAATAAAATTTATTTTATGTCACTGTTGTAGTAATAATGACTGATATTAGCAAAATGATATTGTACTTACATATTCTGTCTGTGAGTCTTATATTTGTTACCCCCTGACTCCCACTCTCATTCGACGTAAAATCTCCAAAACCATAGGCCCGATTGACTTGAAATTTGGTACAGTTACTCCTATCGCAAATCGTTTCCACAAATTACTAATGGATCTGGATGAAATTAACGACCAATGCAACCGTTGATTCAGGTTTTTTTTAAACTGGATATATGTTAAATAGTTTCCGGAACGCTGGCGTCATCTATCGGCGCTGGACAGAGTCAATGAGTCACAGGACAGCGACGTCCTCGACAGTACTTGAGTGACGGTCTGCCAAAGCGGTCCACTATTGAAACTGTCGCGCGTTCCTATTATTGTTTGTTATCGGCAACATTTAGTAATTGGACATTATAATCTTAGTTAATTAATAAAGTGTTTGATTGCACCAACATTACCCACCGACGCCCACACTTTGGAAGTTGTATTGTGGAATTATCTTACTATACTTTGTTTAATTACGTCTCTAAGACAAATATGTTTTTGATGAAAGCTCACTTTCAACAAATTTGCATAAAACCTTAACAAGTCATATAGCTATACCTTCTTCATGTATCACAGCATCTACTAATGAAGACCACATAAAAATCCGTTCAGTAGTCTTTGAGTGTATCGCAAAAAGAAAGTCATTGGAGGACATATTTTTGTTAGCTAAAGCGAAGGTGTCTTAATAAACAAAACAATTCAGTTAATTCAATTAAAAGCGCCCTTTAATCTTCAGAAAGTTCTGACAATGAGGATGATGGATAGCTTTAACGAAGAAATGCAGTATAAGGGGAGGGAACAAATCAAACTCAGCAAGATTGATATGCCGTGATGGAAAACAATATTACCAATGAATATTAAAATATTATGCCATATTTGATCTGGTATATTGGAGTAGCCGAGGCCTTGTTATTATTCATATCTATCGCACACGAAATATTGCAGATAAATCATAATATCGCAATAATGTTTTACTCAGGTTAGCTTTTGCTAATCTCCTCATCATCATCTTCTTATAAGATCGTCAACTTAAGCTTTTTTTACCCTTAACTATGAGAAAACTGAAGATTTATTTAAGTCCGTTGTATGATTTTATCACCACAATTTATACACACACACACACACACACACACACACACACACACACACACACACACACACACACACACACACATACACCCACACACGTACATATGCATGCCAATAGTCTTAAATATTGTGTTATTCATTTCAAATAGAATGTACATATATCGCAAAGAAGAGCGTTGATCACTGCAACACAGTTTAAACTTCTGCAGCATCATCGTTCCCATTTGTTTTTATGGCACATTGTGAGATGATCCAAAAAAAACAATTTTTTTTTATCATTTAAGTACTCCTTCCAATTACAATATGATTTTTCAGTTAGCTTTCTTTTATCATCAGGTGTTTAGGTTTCGTATTTATTAAGTCACATGTCTAGAACGTCTTCCAGATTATTCTAGATTAGTGCCTCACTCACAAACTTTTGATCTAGGATTTTATTGTACTCCGTTAGTAAGAGCTGCCTCATTGGTCTAGTGGTTAGCATGTTCGACTACAGACATGAGGTCCTGGGTTCAAGTCCCGGGTCGGGCCAATTCAAAAACCAATATTGAGTTTTCTATTAAGAATTTCTCAATATTTGCCCGAAGTTGGGAAGTTGGCGGTGTGATCCAACCCCGTGCCTCGGAGAGCACGTTAAGCCGTCGGTCCTGCGCCTGATCTCTCTCCGGTCGTGTCGGATTCCCGTCACACCGGACTATGAGAGTGAAGGAATAGAGAGTGCACTTGTGTACTATGCCTGCCAATCCGCAGTGGAGCAGCGTGGTGGGTCTATGCTCTAAAAACCCTCGCTTCTTGGAGTGAGGAGGCCTGTGCCCACCAGTGGGACGTTAATGGGCTGCTACTTACTTACTTAGTAAGAGTCCATGTGTCTAAAAACAATTCCATCATGGCAAGGCTTTTTTACATATTGGCAGGTCAACGCAACGGCTGACCTGGTAAGATAGATTGAGATCATTCACATTTTAATAGCTTCTGGATTGCAAAATACCAGAAAGCAGATATTTAAAAGCAGCATGAAGGTCAGTCTTTGTTTGTTAGATGTTTTTTCTAAATTTGATCGAATCCAAGACCTCTGCTATCTAAGCAAATATTCGCACAATTACGCCAGCGAGGTCGTATAAATATCCCAACCTGTCAGTTAAATTTATCGAACCATCTATTCTCCTGCCTTTTTTGCCAACTACCTTCAGAAATTGAACATTTATTCAAACGCCAGAATTTATGTATAACCTCACGTGAAAGAGGTTATTGTAAATGAGGCATAGTATTACCCAAAAGGGAGACAGGCCGTGAAAGAGTCACCCTTCATTTCTAAGGTCCCATTTGAATAACTTACGTAAGTACCCTCGGCGAACTTTAATATCATGCCATGTGTTCCCAAACTTGAACTTTATGTTATAAAGTATAGGGAAATGTGTAGTAAGGTACTTTTCTTACCTAACCGAATATCAATAAGGCTGTAAGGCTTTGAAAAGTTAAATATTTTTTTATGTTACATTCTAAAGGAAGTCAAGGGTGATGATGATGGGATTTCTTTTGTATACAAAGTTATTTTATAAGGCACTAATATAAAAACTGTCAAGATTGCTGGGATATTTTTGCCTCGATTATTCGGTTTCAGCAGAAAGAGACTGGCAACTCAAAGATATCTTCAAGAAACTTAGTAAGGTCCTCTACATTCTGACGAGGAAAATAGATCTCCGTATCATGTTATCCAGTATCCACTCTCAACACATATACATACAGGTAGAATCACATGTCATTCCCATAGGAGTAGGCAGACACCACGTCCTTCCATTTGCCACGATCTTTACATATCTCCTTCGCTTCTTTCATTCTCATTAAACCTTTCATACAAGTTCATCGGTTTAGAATTTTCTTAACCGGGCCTTTATTCAAAATGTCTTGGATTTGGACCTTTAAGTAAAAAATTAAGTAAGTAGCAGCCCATTAACGTCCCACTGCTGGGCACAGGCCTCCTCGCTCCGAGGAGCGAGGGTTTTTAGAGCAAAGACCCACCACGCTGCTCTACTGCGGATTGGCAGGCATATTACACAAGTGCACTTTCTATTCCTTCCACAACCGGAGAGAGATCGGGCGCAGGACCGACGGCTCTCCGAGGCACGAGGGTGGATCACACCACCAACTTTCCAACTTCGGGCAAATATTGAGGATAATCTTAATAGAAAACTCAATATTGATTTTTGAATTGGCCCGACCCGGGACTCGAACCCAGGACCTCATGTCTGTAGTCGAACATGCAAACCACTAGACCAATGAGGGAATGAGGCAGACCAGCACCCTTTGCCGACTCATAAATCCTTTTTGTCAGTCTCCTTTTATTCATTCTTTCTACGTGCCCAAACCATCTAGCATACCTTTTTTAAATATTAGTTACTATATCTTCTTTTGTACCATTTCGTTCTCTTATTATACTATTACTTAGTTGGCACTCAGTTTCAATCCACTGATACTTCTCAACGCGTTAATCTCTACCACTAATATTTTACTTTTATGCTTCTTCTCCCATACTCAACTATCACTACGATGCATGAGTGTTGGCACCAACACTCCTTCATGCACACACTCTCAAAAGAGAGTGATATCTTCCACATGCTCCCTTTCCTCCTCAAAAGGAAAATCAGGTTAACTACATAGGAAGCTTCTACTCTAACCACTAGGAACTGGGGACAGCAGTACTGTGCTGCAACATCGAGGTATGCATTTGTAATATCAAGAAAATCCAAATGAATGCCTACGTAAAAAGTGGGTGTATTGGGTTATACCTGATGGGCAAGTACAAATAACTGCGATGATTTCGCACAGAGCTACTACTGGTAAAGACCTCGTATATGTTGCCTAGAGGATATCTCTAAAATGGATAACTGCTGGCATTGTGAACCAAGGGGTAAACTTTAAAGTGTCTCTAATTGTCCATAGGCTATTCCACGATCTTCTTCTACCCTCTCCTAAGATGAGAGAAGACCATTATTCTCCAGATTCACACTACCACGTATTGGATTAAATAAACTTGTAAATAACTTTTTTGCTGGGAAATACTTTTATGCACCTGCTCCCATCCATGGGTCAAGAGTTTGGGACTTGGTGAGGGAGGAGGCCTTGGAGGAAAACCCAAAACCCAACAGAACCCTTAAATAAGGCACTACAGGATCAACTTGTATATTCCTGGATTCAGGAGGAAGAAGCAGAAGGAATTTCAGAAGCCGGAATGAAACATTTCCCTTTTAAGTTTAAAATTTAATTTCGACGCAATGCGATCACAAAATTTCGTATAACGTGAATATTATAACACTCCACAGGGAATAGACTTCGGGAATGATCGTCAGCAATTCACAGCGATGTCCCAGTTGTCATTATGTTGTCATGAACTTTATAGATCTTCACTTGATTATATTTCCAAGGCAAAGGCAATCACGCGAATCTTACATAAATAGCGAGTCGGTTTCATGAAATCGCAGTCAATCACTTACGGGCCATTTCTCATTCTTGTTGGTATATGATAAGAAAGTCATTATAAAACAATCAAAGCAGGCAAATGTACGAAAAAATTAATGTATTAATAGTCCTTGCCTGCGTCTTCGTTCATGTAAAAACGTTGCCAAAGTTTCATACAAAATTAACCCACTTGTGGACAATTTTTCCCTAAGTTAGATATTTTTAAAGTCACCCCCTCTTTTCGTGAGTTACCCGTGAAATATCGATGTTAGGTAAAAAATGCTAAGAACCAAAATTGTAGGAAATTTAATTCGAAACAATTTTGGTTACAACAATTTTTCGCGTCAATGCAACAGGGTTCACATCCCGAAAACCGAAAGTTAAACTGTCAATCCACCTCTCCCAAAGATTCCCGAAGAAAAATTGCTGTTATTCATATACATATTGCGTGATATTAGCTTAATAATAAAAATTCTCAATGTTATCTTTACAATTTCATTTCGTCCCACATTTGAGGGTAATTTCACAAAAACAGTACAAAGCATACTTTTACAACCACGCAGGTTTTGACCGGGCATGGCTGCTTTCGAAAGTTCCTGCACAGTCGCCTGCTTGCCACGAGTGTGGTGCAGCTATCTACTCAGCACATCACACTGTGGCAGAATGAGGACCTCAGCGGCACCGCTTAGTGGCGTTGATCGGCGGAGAACTCTCGCTTGAAAGCATTGTAGGCGCGATGCTGTCAAGTGAGAGATGTTGGGCGGAAGTGGCCCTCTTCTGCCAGACTGTAATCTCGCTAAAGGAGGCCCACGAGCGATATAGAGAGAATGCAGTAGATGCTCCTTCTCACCGTCGAAGGAGGCGGGATACTAGGCGGCGCTTGTTTGCGCACCTGCTCCATGAATCCTCAGTCGGACTCATCTAGGGCACCAGGGAAGAATGCGCAAGCTTGGTTTTAGTGGGTATTACGAAGTCTCTTCCCTCGCTGAGTCCCACACTCCTGACCCATTCTGGTCAAGGTAAGTGCGTAAAAGCATTTCCCAGCGCAGAAAAAAAAAATACTTTTACAACCACAACAAACTCAATCGGGTACCCTTTTTTATCCCCATAAATATATGCAAAGATATTTCAATGTATTTCATTTTATATCCAAGCTTTTTTTAATTTATCGTATAAAAATAGGTAGAAATATTTAAGTAAAAAAAATCGAAATAGTCAATGTCGCTTGCGCCCACTGCAAAAGGTAACCTAGTTCATAATGGTGCCCCCTTCTCCCGCACTGCCCCTCTCTCGTCGAGTTAGTATTTTTATTTACATTTCATGATATCTTTTGAATGGAATGTCCGATTTCAATAATTCAAAAAGTAATCATCAGGTATTGAGACAGTCTTGAATAGTAAATTATTTATTTGGATAAAAATTTAGAAATGGTATGGATAACACGGTCCGATTTTGATCGGCATTTCTATCAATTTATTAAATGTAAAAAAGTAGTTATAGAGACGTAACTACAATAGTTAGACATATGGTGTCGTGAAGTTTTTTGTAGATATTGATATATTCTATAATATTGTCGAACATTTTTTGGTCCTATCATTAATACTCTTCACAGCGTATGCGATGAAAGACATTTTATGTCAATTTATTTGACACCTTCGGTTGGTTTTAATAGGAATTTCTAAAGGTTTCTAAAGTAATCTAGTACTAAATATAGCCTATGTTACTCAGTGGTAATGTAGCTTTATAATGATAAAAGAATTATTAAAATCGGTGCAGTGCTTTTTGAGTTTATTCGTTACATACAAAATTACAAAAAGTTGCTCTTTATAATATTAGTGTAGATTATATATGTCGGAGTGCAATAGTCTGTGGAACGCTGGCGCTACCTTTCTATCGGCGTGGGGCGGAGTCAATAAGTGGCAGTCCGGCAGGTCTCTCGGCAATTCTCGGGTGACGGCCCGTCGATGCAGTCGACTTTTGACTGTCGCGTTCTTAGCTATTATTATACATTAAGAGATAACATTATAATCCGAGTTAATTAGTAAAGTGTTTGATTGCACCAACATTACCCACAGTAAGAAAATTCTGGAAGCCATTAATGACGATATCGGTGGAGAACCATACACCCCTAAGCTTTATGCTTTCCTTCTCTCCTACTCTCCGACATATATATGGATACGTGAAACAAAAACTTTGTGTATTTTAAAAAAATTGCTTTTAATCTAAATTTATATATAAAATATTATTAATGTAAATAAATTGACAAAAAAGCTATTATTTTCCTGCCCTTTGAAACGTTAGTATGTTTGTCACTAACAGACACACTTAGCCATTAACAAAAGCTGTAAAAGCTTACTAAAATAAATACTTCCATTTGGATAAAGTTTCATAATTAATATAATAATGTTTCAAATCTAAACTCTCCTTTAAATCCCGTCATTTGCATAATCGTTTAAGTTTATCTAAAATGCAATCGTTATTGTCCATTAAAATTTATCATTCAGGCTTTATTTTTGTAATAAATTCATTTTATGATTCACTATTACCAATTCTACCAGTTTTATCATTTTTGTCTATTTATATGTACCGTTATAACTTAAAAATGAACGGTCTTCAAAACTTCGTAGTATATCTATGATACAAAGATCTTCTAATAGTAGCATATATAACAAATATAAATCATAGATTTGGAAAAAGCATTCGATAGAGTCTCAAGAACTCTTGGCAGGCTATGAGAGCAGGCAATATTCCAGAATATTACATCCGTCTAGTTCTATTCAGTAAAACGTTTGAGGTAGGAGTAGGAGTACCTCAGGGCTCACCACTTAGTCTGACGAATTATCTCATTAAAAATATCCAGCCCCGTCCACTGCGGTCCATGTTGTGCTCATTGATAAATGTGTAGAAAGACTCAAGCAATGAAGACAAACCCTCAAGAAAAATGGGCTACGGATAAGTCGAAGCAAAACAGAGTATATAACGTATGGTTTAAGCGGAGATGCAATGCCTACTAGAGTCTTTTTTATAGATGGAGATCCTCTAAGGTCCATTGAGTTCCTTACCTTGAATCAGTTTTGACAGACGACGCTAGCATAGATTCAGATGTTGAGCAGTGCCTCAGTTCTGCATGTGACAACAGAATGCCGATAAGGCTCAAAGGAAAGGTATATAAAATGGCAATAAGACTCATGATGCTTTATGGCTCAATATGCTGGGCTATCGAGATACATCAAAAGCACAGACTACACGTTAACGAAATTAAAATGCTCTGTATGGCAGCCGGAGTGATACAGCTGGATCTGGATCTGGTCTTTTAAAATCGTTTGTCCACGTGATGAAGTGCAGAGAGAAAAACGAGGTTAAGCTAGTTCTGGCGCTTGCAGATAAGAAGAGGGAAAGAGAAGACAGCCTGTAACGTGGTGTACAACCGTGTCCAAAGATCTGAACCGGACTAATATACAGCCAACCCAAGACAAAATGTTGGTGCCTAAAAACGCCCAAATAATTGGGATAAGGGAAGGGAGAAGAACAAGAAGCATATATAATAAAGAGATCTTCCAACAGTCTTTTCTTATTTTATAGCATCTTTAATAATTATTATTATATAATAAAGAGACAGACTAGTTAATTTTCTTTAAATCCCGCGTAGTTCTTGTTACCCTTGTAAAGGGAAACCCGTTATTAGTGCACGTTTACGTCGCGATAGAAACATTCTGACGAATGTCAAATCAGAAGGGTGAACGATAAATGAAATCTCTCAGTAAGTTTCGCTTATATTCTAATCCCGTGGGAATATGGAGAAATACTTTCTTAGTGAGAGACTACGTCGCGAGAGGATATTGTATGCCCAATTTCAATTCGGAATCTCGTGAATGATGAAGATCTCGCAGTAAGTGGCCGGAATATGTGGACGCTCGTTCTTAGTGAGCGTCCACGTTGTCTACATTAAAAAGTAGCCTATGTCCTTTCTTAGCCTCTAGACTATCTATGTACCAAATTTTGTTTATATCAGTTTAGTAGTTTTGGTGTAAAAGCGCAACAGACCGACTGAGTTACTGTCGTTTTCATAATATTAGTATTAGTTATTTTCTTGTCTATTATCTCTTATAATTACAGGTAAAATAAGCAAAATTGGACGCAGATTACATTATTATTGAATTAGTTTGTTAATTTAATGAACTGTATCAAAAAAGCTCGTAATTTTCTTCAGCTTTAAGCTACGTCAATGCGAGATTGTCGTAGTAATTACACGTTGAAATTATAAGAATTTTGCATAAATTTCATTAGTCTTCATTATAAAATAATACAGATTTCATTCGTATTAAAATAGTTCCATGGAGTTTTACGGGAAAGTCTTCAAAAAAGATCCTAGCTTTCCTTTAAAATGATAAAAAAATATAGCCTAATTTGTAACTATGATGCAGGATTTAACGTAGATCAGTCTTAATTCTGAAAGTAGATAATTTCAGTTTTAATTGCCTTTGTTTTGGCTCAATAATTATAATAAATATACCATAACTTGTGCATTAATAATTAGATTCTGACATAAATTAGGCTTCCTTTTGAAAACACATAGATTTCAATTTAGAAGTTGGTTATCATTAGCTTAAATAGTATTAAATTGAATCTCCTTTGTATAACATTGTATTAAATTGAATCTCCGTTGTGTAACATTGTATTAAATTGAATCTCCTGTGTCTAATATTGGATTGAATTGAATTGAATTGCATTTGTCTAATATTGTATTTAATTGAATCTCCTTTGTCTAATATTGCATTGAATTGAATCTTCTTTTAATTATATTGTATTGAATTGAATTGCATTTGTCTAATATTGTATTCAATTGAATCTCCTTTGTCTAATATTGCATTGAATTGAATCTTCTTTTAATTATATTGTATTGAATTGAATCCCCTTTGACTAATATTGTATTCAATTGAATCTCCTTTGTCTAATATCGGATTCGATTGAATCCTTTTTTAAATATAATGTATTGAATTGAATTGCCTTTGTCTAATATTGTATTCAATTGAATCTCTTTTGTCTAATATTGCATTGAATTGAATCTTCTTTTAATTATATTGTATTGAATTGAAGCCCCTTTGTTTAATATTGTATTCAATTAAATCTCCTTTGTGTAACATTGTATTAAATTGAATCTTCTTTGTCTAATATTGCATTGAATTGAATCTTCTTTTAATTATATTGTATTGAATTGAATTACATTTGTCTAATATTGTATTCAGTTAAATCTCCTTTGTCTAATATTGGATTCGATTGAATCCCCTTTTAAATATAATGTATTGAATTGAATTGCCTTTGTCTAATATCGTATTAAATTGAATCGCCTTTGTTTACTATTGTTTTAAATTTAAACTTCTTTGTCTTAAGTTGTATTTAATAATAAAAATTAAAGTTGTATACTTTATATGTTGTATACTTGCATGATAAAAAGGTTATATTCTTATTGGAGAACCTTTTAAAAGTGATTTGAAATCATTTGTTAAAACCGAGTTCAATTAAGGGACACATTTTGAGTAAAAATAGTTTTATATATTCATAAGTATTGTCGTAATTGTTTTCCTAACCAGAACTTTATACTACAATATCTCCTTTTTAGTCAATGAGTTGCTTATAATTTAATTAAAAAAGTCTTGCAAAGCGAATAGCTTTTATTTAACTCAAAATTTTAGCGCAATTTCCTTTATTTTGGTACCGTGACAGGACACGATCCATCTTCCTTTGAAATTTATATTAAAATGTGTTGCAGTTCTTACGTTTTTCATGCAGAAATGTTTCGTGAAATACAGTTTTAAAGATACCATGTAAACATACGTACATATATATAGTAAATGGGTTCGATTCCCGATAGAGCGTTTTGTAATTTGTCAGAGTTTGGATTAGTGAGAGGCTTCCAACTAAGACATACCGTTAATAGATCTTTATATAGCAAGGACATTTGGCCGAGTTTCTTGAGGGTTCTTCTCAGAAGAGAGCACGTAGGAGCTCTCTTAAGTCGTCACTTAATATCATCACCATTCATGCTTTTAGACTATATTAAACAATATTAGGGGCAGCACTAAAACATTGTGCAATATTATGCGATACGAAGTAGGACCATCGTATCAGTACAAGGTGTTAGGAGACTGCTTCCGAAAACGAAGACAGACGATAGTATTAAAGACAACTTTGATGATGGGATGGAAAAAATCGATCTTGATTAATAAAACGCTCCATTATGTTAGTACAGCTTAGTGAAACGATAGTTTTATAATACATGCATTAGTTTACTTATAAAACCATTAATGAAACAAAATCAGAATCAACTGGTGCTCGAACGCACGGGTCAATGAACTGATCAACGCGTAGCTTGCCCGTGCGTTCGTTGATCGGTTCATTGATTATCGTCTATATTGGTTTTCGGAAGCGGTATTCTAATAACTTTTATAGTGTCTCGTGCTGCCTTTTTTTTTTCTCGCTGGGAAATGCTTTTATGCACTGACCCCGATCGTGTGTCAGGAGTGTGGGACTCGGCGAACAAGCAGACCTCGCAATACCCACTAAAACCCAGCGGAACCCTCTTCATCCATGAATGAAGCACCAGGGGTTCAGCTTTCGCATTCATCCCTGGTGCCCCGAATGAATCCGACTGAGGATTCTCGACGATGGACAGACTTACGCTTACAAACGCTGCCTTGTAGCCCGCCTCCTCCGGCGGTATGAGGGAGCATCCATTGCAATCTCTCTCTCTCGTTGGTGGGCCTCCTTCAGTGAGATCGTCTCACAGAAGAATGCCACTCCCGCCCAGCACCTCTCACTCGAGAGCATGCCTTGTGGTGTGGTTGTTTAAAGAGAAATAGTGCTAATTTGTTTAAATTCAAGTAGTGATGAAATTATAAGTACAGTGCAAGTTGTGTATATTTAAATGAAAGTGACTAAAAGTGATTAGTTGACATGAGTTGGTGTTATTCGGGAACAAGTGGATGAGGTGCATGGTGGAGTGTTGGTGCCAACACTTTTGTATGGTAGTGAAAGTAGGGTATGGCAGAAGAAACACAAAAGTTAAGTAAATGCTGTAGAGATGAGAGCGTTGAGAAGTATGAGTGGATTGAAACTGAGTGTGTGAAATATTGAGAATGTTGTGGTATAAAAGAAGACGTAGTGACTAAAATTGAAAAAGGTATGCTTAGATGGTTTGGGCATGTAGAGAGAATGAATGAAAGGAGACTGACAAAAAGGATTTATGCGTGTAGAGTGAGTGGGAAAGTTGGAAGGGGAAGACCATGGGCCAGGTCAAGAGTATTCTCAACCGAGGAACTTGTATGAAAGGTTTAATGAGAATGAAAGAAGCGAAGGAGATATGCAAGGATCGTGGCAAGTGGAAGGACGTATGTGTGTAAGTTATTCGTGTGGAGAATAAAAGAGTTTTATATAATTAAAATGTCGCATCTTTAAAAGTCTTACAGTTACATTACTGTGCAAATAAAGATATTTATATTCAGTCACTTTTCAAATTGTACTGCTTCTTTATAAATTTTGTCAACGTTTTCTTTAACATAATGACAGTTCTCTGCGTATATATATTAGAAAACTTGTTGTACGTACACAAAAACATTGACTCTTTTAATAAAAAGAGTGAATGTACATCATATAACTTACGAAACCAAAACAAACTTGTTATAAATTCTAGTAGGCTGCATAAGATTAACAACTCATTTAAGGGTAACTGTATACGTTTCTATAATAAACTCCCACAAGACGTTCTAAAGATGTCAATTAATAAATTCAAAGTCTTTGTTAAAAGAAAGTTGATAGAAAAATCGTATTATAAGTTGCAAGATTACCTAGACGATAGAAACGCCTGGGAGTGAACGAATTGCTCTAATTTTAATTAAAATATAGTAAACTAATTTGTTATTGTAATGATGATGGTAACAAAAAAAATACCCGATTGAGTTTGTTGTGGGTTTTTCTCGGATCAGGGTGCGAAGGAACCCTCGTAACTTTAGATTTTAAGCCGATTTTGAGTACCATCATCAGACGTATATTAGAATTAGAGTGTGGAAAAAAATATATAATTTGACAAAAGTGCTGTACCATGCCTACTTGAATAAAGATATTTTGATTTGATTTGATTTATAAATTTGATTTCTCAATCAACATTATTTCTGTTATCAATGCGAGGTAATTATTTTTTTACTGATTACGTTATCGTGATACTATAACAATTTCATTAGTGTTATGTTATTTCTTGATGGGAATAATTTATGGTCTTTTTTGTGCTTGGATGTGATCCCAACTGATGGTAATGAGAGGCAATTCACCACTTTGGTTTCTACTGCATCGTACTGGAACACAAATCACTTTGCTTGGTGGTACATCTTTGTTTGTGTAATAATCTTGTTGTGTAGGTTTACAAAAATGAAACCAAAGATCTAACAATCATTTATATACCTTTCTTTTAATAAAGATTTATTACTTTTAATGTCGACCCCGTAGGGCGTCTTCTCTGGGAGAATGGATTTTGATAAATTGGATTCAATGGGATCGAACCCGCGACCGATTACGTTTCTCTAAATTTGTCAAGAATTACATATATTGTTTTGTGTTGTTGTAGAAATTTAGTCAACCAGTAATAATCCCAACTCCTTTGGTAATTGTGGTATTCATTTTGCTCCAGCCAAATATAAAATACGACACCATTTCATACTTTGACTGGAATTAACTGTGAATTATAATAAGCTTTAGCGTAGCTAGTTGCAGCTACGAGGATTCTGCTTACTCTAAAGCTACGAGGGTTCTGCGTTATCAAAAGCTACATGAGTTCTGCTTTATCTAAAACTACGAAGAATTTGCTTAAAGCTAAGAGGGCTCAGCTTTGTCAAAAGCTACGAAGGATTTGCTTTATCTGAAGCTACGTGAGTTGTGCTTTGTTTAAAGCTACGATGATTTAGCTCAATCTAAAGCTAATGGGGTTTTGCTATGTCTAAAACTATATGGGTTCTGCTATGTCTAAAGCTACGTGGGTTCTGCTTAGTCTAAAGCTACGAGGGTTCTGCTTTATCTAAAGCTACGTACGTACTGCTTTGTCTAGAACTACAAGGGATTTGCTTTACTTAAAGCTACGAGAGCTCTGGTTTGTTTAAAATTAAGAGGATTCTGCTTTATCAAAAGCTACGTGGGTTCTTTTTTGTCCAAAGCTACGTGGGTTCTGCTTTATCTAAAGCTACGTGAGTTCTTTTTTGTCCAAAGCTACGTGGGTTCTGCTTTGTCTAAAGCTACGTGGGTTCGGCTTTGTCTCAAGCTACAAGGGTTCTGCTTTATCTAAAGCTACGTGCGTACTGCTTTGTCTAGAGCTACAAGAGATTTGCTTTACCTAAAGCTACGAGAGCTCTGATTTGTTTAAAATTAAGTGGATTCTGCTTTATCAAAAGCTACGTGGGTTTTTTTTTGTCCAAAGCTACGTGGATTCTGCTTTATCTAAAGCTACGTGAGTTCTTTTTTGTCCAAAGCTACGTGGGTTCTGCTTTGTCTAAAACTACGAGGGTTCTGCTTCATCTAAAACTACGTGAGTTCTGCTGTGTCTAAATCTACAAGAGTTCTGCGTTATCTAAAGGTACGTGAGTTCTTTTTTGTCCAAAGCTACGTGGGTTCTGCTTTGTCTAAAGCTACGTGACTTCTTTTTTGTCAAAAGCTACGTGAGTTCTTTTTTGTCCAAAGCTACGTGGGTTCTGCTTTGTCTAAAACTGTGAGGGTTCTGCTTCATCTAAAACTACGTGAGTTCTGCTGTGTCTAAATCTACAAGAGTTCTGCGTTATCTAAAGCTACGTGAGTTCTTTTTTGTCCAAAGCTACGTGGGTTCTGCTTTGTCTAAAGCTACGAGGGTTCTACTTTGTCTAAAGCTACGAGGGTTCTGCTTTAACTTAAGCTCCAAGTGTTCTGAGAAAAACCCACTCAAAATTTCGCCGAGTGTCTTCCTTTTTTAATATAATATTTAGGGTTTTTTATAACCATACAAAAATTATTAAATGTTAGCTAATAATATAAATTTGGTTGAAATAATTCTTTAATATAATAATATGTGGGAAAAAAACTATAATATTCGTCGAAGTGCTGTAAAAGTCTATTTAAATAAATAATAATTTAATTTTTATATATTTAAAGAACGAAAACAATATAATTCTATTTATTTATATCTTATTTGTTATATTAAATTGAACTTACTTGATACTCTGGTGTCTTCTAATAATCTTGATGACGGTCCAATTATTACCAAATAGTCATTATATTTATACAAAAAAGGTCAATCTCTAAACACTGATTAATAAACTATATCCTGACATTAAAATAAATTCGAAATAAGTCAGTTTTATTCTAACAATCACACTTATATTACACGTCACTTTTAATTAAGAGAAAATCCATAGTCACTCATTAAAATGAAATTTAACATTTAAAAAAAAATAAAAAATAAATTATAAATACGTAAATGTTATTATTTATTTAAAATATTATAAAAAAAGTTAAAATATAAAACATAAAAGGATTTACCACAGCAAATACTTTTTAGTTAAAAAATGATACGAAAAATCAATTAAAACAAATTAGAAAAGTTGTAATAATAATAAGAAATAAATGGAGAATTTATTTAAAAGCTTCTTTTTTCAGTTTAAATGTAAATTTTATATGTAATCCCGATGTAACGACGTGTATATTGAAACTTCGTTGGGACGCGACCACGCCATACGAAATCAGAGCAGAGACTGAGCCCGGCTATCTACTGTTCCCGGTTTGCTCAAACAAGTGATAAGAAATTATATTCTTTTCCTCTGTAAAGCCTAAAAAATGGCTCAAACTATCCTGTACTATAAAGCTATAGTGGCTTAAAGGTATAAAACACCTGGAAAGTTGCTTAAATCTATTTAAGTACCACTTCATCCAACCTGCATTTATCCTGATGTTACTAGCAGGATAAATGCAGGTTGGATGAAGTGGAGGCAGGTCTCGGGAACAATTTGCGATGCCAGAATGCCCCTTAAAGTAAAGGGGAAAATTTATAAGAGGATCGTAAGACCTGTCATCCTGTATGGATCAGAGTGCTGGGCCACCAAAGGGGAGAATGAAAGGAAATTGCATGCAGCGGAGATGCGAATGTTGAGATGGATGTGTGGAGTGACAAAATTGGATAAGATTAAGAATGAGTATATTAGAGGAAGTGTGAAAGTAGCACCAGTGACCGAGAAGTTAAGGAGTGGAAGGTTAGCCTGGTATGGACATGTAATGAGAAGGGAGGATAGCCATGTATGTAAGAGGGTTCTAAATATGATGGTAAGCGGCAGGGCCGGGAGAGGGCGACCAAAAAAAGTGTGGATGAATTGTGTGAAAGAGGATATGTGTATTAAGGGTGTGAATGTAGAAATGACAGCGGATAGAGTGAAGTGGCGAAAGGAAACATGCTGTGCCGACCCCACCTAGTGGGATAAGGGCAAGAAAACAACAACAACTAATACTAGAAAGAAGAGTTTGTTTGAACGCGTTTATCTCAGGAACTACTAGTTTGATTTGAAATATTCTTTCAGTTTCAATTAGTCTATTTATCGAAGAAAACTATGATATACAAAACTTTTTGCTAAAACTAACAGGAGCGGTACAATAATTAAGAAGGCTTCAAGATTGGGTATTTTCACTTTTGAGAGCTTCCAATGCGTGTGCTGCGTAAATGGTTAATGTTTGACATAAATCATGTATTCCTAAATTATTTCCATTTAAAAGATCTAAAAAAGTCTAAAACACCATATTTCTATCTTTTAAGGTTAGCTTACTATAAGACATGTGCATTGTTGTTGAAATCTATCTATACCAATATTAGATAGATGTAGAGTTTGTTTGAAAGTGCTTATCTCTGGAACTACTGGTTTGATTTGAAATATTCTTTTACTTTCAAATAGCCTATTTATTGAAGAAAACTATAAGTTATACATATTTTCGCTAAAACTTATAGGAGCGGTATAATAATTAAGAATGTTTTAAGATTGGGTATTTTCCCGTTTGAGAGCTTTCACTGCGTGCACTGCGTAAAGAGTTAATGTTTCGCAAAAATTATGTATTACACAATTGTTTCTCTTTAAAAGTTCTAATTTAAAGTCCTTTACACCATATATCTATCTTTTCAGTTTAGCTTACTACATACGTGGATTGTTGCTTAAATGTCTCTAGACTAATATTAGAAAGTAGAGATTGTTTGAACGCGCTTATCTCTGCAGCCACTGATTCGGTTTAAAGTATTCATTCAGTTTCAGATTTTCTATTTATTTAATAAAATTATAAGCTATAGATATTTTCGCTAAGATTAATAGGAGCGATACAATAATTAAGAATGTTTCAAGATCGCGTATTTTCCCTTTTGAGAGCTTTCAATGCGTGTGCTGCGTAAACGGTTAATGTTTGGCAAAAATCATGTATTCCTAAATTATTTCCATTTAAGAGATCTAAATAAAAGTCTAAGACACCATATCTCTATCCGTTAAGGTAAGCTTACTATAAATCAAATCAAATTAATATTTTGGTTTTAGATAGATTAAAAAAATGTTAGTTTTAGATAGCTCATTAGATAGCCTATTTAAAGAGGCTATAGGCTATTTATCATCACGATTAAACCAATAGCAGCGGTACACTATTTAAGAATGTTGAAAGTCGGGTTTTCCTTTCGAAAACGAAAAATAATCCATTTACAAAGTGATCGTTACTAACGCTGCGTGTGTCGCGTCGAATGTCGTTACGTTTTGTTGTAGTATTTTATTAACTGTGAGCGGTTATTAGTAATTATTTGTGTTTTTGATTATACAGGTGATGTGTTCAAAAAGTATCGCAAATTTTGAATTTTCGCGGGTTACGTATATTCGAATTTCGAATTTTTTGTGGCGTTATGTTGGTACTCATGTCTCTCACTTATGCCGACAAGCTCGGCCATTTTGAATGTTCATTTAATTGTTGACAGCTGCTTTGCTTGCACGTGTTTTGGATCGTCTTCGATTTTTACCTATTCAAAAAAATGGATCAAAGAACCTGTATCAAATTTTGTGTGAAAAACGAAATTAAGTGCGCGGATGCATTCCGAATGTTGACTGTGGCATACGGAGAAGCTACCTTGGACCGAAGCAACGTTTATCGGTGGTACAAAATGTTCTCAGAAGGCCGAGAAGATGTGAACGACGAAGAGCGTGCCGGACGCCCGAGCACTTCAANATCCTGTATGGATCAGAGTGCTGGGCCACCAAAGGGGAGAATGAAAGGAAATTGCATGCAGCGGAGATGCGAATGTTGAGATGGATGTGTGGAGTGACAAAATTGGATAAGATTAAGAATGAGTATATTAGAGGAAGTGTGAAAGTAGCACCAGTGACCGAGAAGTTAAGGAGTGGAAGGTTAGCCTGGTATGGACATGTAATGAGAAGGGAGGATAGCCATGTATGTAAGAGGGTCCTAAATATGATGGTAAGCGGCAGGGCCGGGAGAGGGCGACCAAAAAATGTGTGGATGAATTGTGTGAAAGAGGATATGTGTATTAAGGGTGTGAATGTAGAAATGACAGCGGATAGAGTGAAGTGGCGAAAGGAAACCTGCTGTGCCGACCCCACCTAGTGGGATGAGGGCAAGAAAAACAACAACAACCTCTAATAATTATATACAATTAACACATATTTTAATTTATAGAAATATAGAAAGAGAGAATAGTCATATAGATAATAACAAACCACATTGTAAATAACGATAAAGACACGCCCTTGTCAGGAATAAAGCAATAATCAGTAAGTAATAAAAATTAGCAAATTAATGTCATAATTTTATCTATCTTCATTAAATATAAAAACAAATAGCACACAATTATTATTATGACATAATAAAAAAACATCAGATTTAATTTAAAGAAATACACAATACAAAATTCGCGATACTTTTTGAACACACAGCGTGTATAACAATGAAAACCCTTGAGATAAGTATTAACTTTTAAGATATGAGTCTATAAGTACAACACGGAATTTTTACACTATCTCAAAGCTTAACGCAACATGACGCTACACCAGAGGCTTACTTTAATAAACAAAAGAAAACATTGTCTAATGTAACTATTAGTTAACATAAAAATCATCATATTTGGTAGTCCTTCATGAACATGTAAGTCCCAAGAGCCACTTTAGCGTCATTCGACCCGCGGGGCTATTGACGTAAAAGCGTCCGTGTGGGGCGGGGCAGGTGGCGGTTATTTCCGTTTAATTTTTACAAAACTTGGACAAGCTATACTCAGAAACCTTCCTGAAGAATCACTATATCTAGCATGAACATCCGATCGCTAATTTAAAATTTATCGCTATCAAACTGACAGACACGGAGGTGGTTTTTTCTATACTAGGTAATATACTTAGCTATAACAAAGTTCAGTTTTAAATAGCTATCCATAAAATCCATGAAAAGTTAGACTTAATCAAAAATATTCCACCGAATTCCCGTATAAAGTTTAAAATGAACTCGTGTTATATCCTTTCTAAATGACTAGCAGCCATTTTTGCCGAAGTTTCCAACTGAAATTGTATTTTATAAACGACTGCGACAAATAAACGTTCAGCAGACGAGTTTTTATACGGCCACATCATATTTTGTCACAGATCTATATAGATTTACGAAGTGATGGTTCTTAATAAGGGATCACTCTTGGTTTTGTCTTATAGAAATAAATTTGTAAAGTATTCTGTTCGTAACTTTCGCCAAATAGAACTTTTGCCCATTCGGTAGATAGCTTTTGCTAGTTTAATACGTATTTGAGTAATATAAGAAACTCCTCTAATAATTATATACTTAATATATAATATAATAATTATATAAGGAGAGGATGGAGCTGAGGTACAGAGAAGGCTAGAAATATGGCAGGAAAAACTGGAAAGCGCAGGGTTGAAGATCAATAGGACCAATACAGAACATCAGTTCTGTGATTTCGGGGATCCATCCAGATTTTCTTCGATTGTGTTTCCCTTCGAGTCTGCTCCGGTTTCCGTTACCTCGGCTCTATCTTCCAAAACGACGGCGGCATTGACCGAGATGTTACTAGCAGGATAAATGCAGGTTGGATGAAGTGGAGGCAGGTCTCGGGAACAATTTGCGATGCCAGAATGCCCCTTAAACTAAAGGGGAAGATTTATAAGACGATCGTAAGACCTGTCTCTTATACACAAG
>JACTOM010000936.1:3371536-3404362 GCA_015832385.1 Elymnias hypermnestra | reverse complement strand
TGTCAAACATTTATCCATGAAAAGGTTGAACAGCCATGGTGACGCAACACATCCCTGTCGAACACCTCTTTCGACAGGAAACCACTCCGTGTACGCTCCGTTTATTCTGACACAGGCACTAGAACCCTCATAGAGAGACTTCAATGCTTGGATCAGACAACCGCTCACCCCATACGTAGATAACGTTGACCACAGCTCATTCCTCACCACTCGATCATAGGCCTTTTCTAAATCTACGAACGCGCAATAAACTTTTTGGTGTTTAGCCAAACATTTTTCAGTTATGCACCGTAAAGAAAAGACCTGATCCGTACATCCCATTCCTCTTCTAAATCCCGCTTGCACGTCCCATATTTTCCCATCAGTTTCATTAATCACCCTTTCAATTAATATCTTTGCATACAATTTGCCGACGACACTAAGAAGGCTGATACCGCGGTAATTTTTGCACTCCTGCTGTGACCCTTTTCCTTTATATAGAGGGACAATTACGGCCTTGCTCCAATCTCTTGGGACTTGACCTTTCTCCCAGCATATATTGAAAAGGCAGTACAGCTGAGCTACCACAATCCCGCGGCCAGCCTTCAGCATCTCGACTGACACTCTGTCATACCCAGCAGCCTTACCTGATTTCATACCTTTTATCGCTTTCATGATGTCATCCATACTAATCTCGCTATCACTTGTCTTACATTCATTGCTATCCGCAGAGGCCATATTTACCTCTGCTTCATTTCTTTCAAACAAACTTTCAAAATGATCCTTCCATCTCTTCAATATCCATTCTTCTCCTTTTATTAAACTTCCATCTAAACTTCTGATTTTACAAAGCTCCGAGGTAGAAGATCTCCCTCGGGTAATTTGTATTGATTTCCTGGGAATAGTCCCTGGAATTTAATTTAAAAAGAGATAGATAGATTAAACCAAAACAAATTCTAAATAATAATATAATGTTGAACGATAAAGACATTATCATTATTATGATAAAGACATATTCGTATTACAGTAATATTAGATTAATATAAGGAACTCCTATTAGAATTATACACAATTTGATTTATAGAAATGTAGAAAGACCCTTACAGATTAATTACTATAAGATTAATTACTGGATTTACAAGCTGGACCACCTCGAAGTGCCAGATAGATTCGTATTTTTAATACGAGACTCCCTCTCAAACCGTTCCTTTAGGTACCGCGTGAAGGGCACTCTGTCCTCATCGCGCCTTCTCGATCAGGAGTCCCCCAGGGCTCGGTGTTCTCTCCACTCCTATACACGCTGTACACCTGTGACTTTCCAAGCACAGAGCGTGTACACTTTGCGCAATTCGCGGATGACACCTCACGAGAGACCAATCTGATCATCTCGAGACTCCAGAAAGCGGCCAATCGCATCGCCGAATGGTTTCGCAAATGGAGAATCGAGGTGAACCCTGAGAAAAGTGTAGCAGTGCTTTTCACAGGAGTGAAGAGGATTTGGGATCGCAAACTGCCTAACATTAAGCTTTACGACATGGACATCCCATGGAGTAAAGAAGCCAAATATCTTGGAGTTACCCTAGATAAAGCCATGAACTTTAGTAAGCACATTCGCAATGTTCGTGGCAGACCCGCGTTTGTGCTTGGTAGATTATCCCCTCTCATCTGCAAGAAAAGTAAAATGTCACTTTGCCAGAAGGTGACACTGCATCTGCCCATCATATCGTACGCCAGCATCGTCTTCGCACACGTGCCAGACTGTACACTGGCCCGTCTGCAGACGCTGCAAAATAGATTCATGAGGATGGCCACTGGATGCCCCTGGTACATCCGAAAAGTAGGCCTACATAGGGACTTAGAACTCCTCACGATAAAGAGCTCCCTGAAAATTATTTCGAGAGAGCCATCAATCATAGGAACCCACCAGTGGTTAACGCGTCCTCTTATAGGATCCGTCTCAACGTTCCGCCTAGGAAGAGACGGCCTAAACATGTCCTTAACGACCCCGAGACGAGAACAATCGACAAACTACCATACCAGGTACGGGCGTGGACTTCACCCACGATCCCCGGGGTGCTTCTGATTCTTCCTTTTCAGGTGATGTTTCTGCGATAACGTCGCTCCAAGCCGAAGCGCGGTCTCGCAGGAGGCGCCCTTGGAGCGGCGGAGAGCGAGCCCTTTTCAGGTCTCGCACTAGAATAGTGGCGGCCTTCATAAGAAGCCGTCCTCCTCCCGGTTACGCTGTAAAAGCCAGTAGGGCTAACAGCTAAACACAATCCGAACAAAAAAACGAATTCATTACCTGGGTCGTTCATGGGAACAGCAGAATTTATATTAACATAGAAACAGAGAAAGAGATAGTTAGATAGGTAAAGACCAAACACATTTTCAATAATAATATTATATTAGTAAAGCAACGTCTCCAACACGCTTACTTGTTGAAATACAAACGTTTGTCAGCCGCATTTTCAGAATACATACAAATAGATAGAAAATCCGTAAGTAGGAAGAAGTGTGCAACATTTTTATTGCGTAATTATAACCAACGATTGTTTAGTTGCCTCATAAATTTCTATTGAAAATAAGAATCGCTTCTGTAATAAAAAAATGGAAATTCCGCATTTATATCAATTACTATAGAAATTGCAGTAGGCGCTTAAAATGTAACTTGATGTTAATATATTTATTAAAGGACACTGACTGACTAAATATGTAAAATACACTATAAATCTAATAGATAAATACATAAACTTTTACTAATGTGTTTAACTATAAGGAAATCTGTATTTTTTTATTTTTAGTGAATCTGAAGTAAACGTGTTGCAATGCAGCAACAAACGTAAGCTCATTGCCATTTGATAACAGACACTTATATTTTCTGCCTTAAACCGCACCCTTACTGTAAGCCGTTGAGGAGATCCATTGATCTTCATATTTAACTACGACCAGCACTTGACCATACCGAATTTACGATAGGCAACACAAATATATGGATAGCCTTTAGAAGATTCTGTTGAGTATCGTTGATTTGCTCCTAAGAATTGAAGAGTTCCATCACTTTGTCATGGAATCCATCATCAGAACCTAACCAAACTATCACAAAACAACCCTTGAAGTTTATCCTTTCCACACACTTCAAGGGTTGTTTGACATTTTGGTTAGGCTTTGATCATGGGATCCATCACAAAGTAACGGAACTCTTCAATTCTTAGGAGCAAATTTACTATACTCGGCAGAATCTTTTATAAGATATCCGGATATTTGAGTCACCTACCGTAACTTCGGTATGGTGAAGTGATTGTCGTAGTTCAATATGATGATCAATGGAACTCCTCAACGGCTTACAGTAACAGTGCTATTTTTGGCAGAATATATTAATTTGATTTGATTTTTTGTTAGTGTTGTGCTTTTTTATGTTGTCGTGATTACCATATAAAAGACTGGTGACAGCGGGGTTCTGGGTTCTTTTTTAGAGTTCTTCGTATATTTGGAGTCGGTGCCAGCCAAGGTTCCTACATATATAAGCTATAGGTGGAAGTGGCGCCGGTGCTGCCAAGTGGATACGTGGGACACACCTACCTGCGCTGACGCCGACTCCGAATATAAGAATACGAAGAACTCTAAAAAAGTATACGCAATTATTTTTTACTTTTTAGCAAATTATTATATATGTAGGAGTTTGTTTTGAAGGCGGTTCTTTTTTGTTAATTTTTTTATTTATCTTAGATAAGTATCCCTTTTTAAAATTATGCTTAAGGGGGTGAAATGAGAGATAATATCTATATACCTCTATTCATGTATGTAAATATATAAAGAAAACAATTGCCCTTTAGGAGTTTGATGGCATTCTGGAACTAGAACAGTGTTACTTTGTAATAATGTTGCATGAAGTGGAAAGATTCAACAACATCGCGTCATAATGTCGGCTCATTTAAATGTGAAGCTGTGATAATCAATGATCTCTGCCCACACTCGCCGCAAATATCTTCAATCAATAACCACTGTGTACATCGACGCTGGAAATCAAACACGTAGTAACACGCATTCGTAGAATACTCTTTGTCCCAACAAGTTTTAGAGTCGCTCACTAATTTGCAGGAACACTATTCTCATATTCTTCATTATTATATTATATACTTTGAATGACTTAAAACACAATACTATCGTTGACACAAACTAAGAACTGTCACTAAGCAGATATTGCTTCATTCCCCTGTTCCTCTTATACCAAACGCCCCACTCTAAAACAATAAGTCCACCAATCACAGTCGTCGTGAAAACGACGACTTTTTAAATTTGAAAATTTCCAGACTGCGTTAAACCGGATGTAGTGTATAACGTTTCACTAATATAAAAACCACAAATAAAACAATCATGTTCGCCAACATAAGTAACACAGAGACAAACTTATATATTTAAAAAATATATTTATAACAACAGTTAGGGACAAAATTTCTTTAAAAACTTAGTTTCTCAGACATCGAACCATGCTCTCCAGTGAGAGATGTTGGGCGGGACTGGCTTTCTTCTGTGAGACCGCAGTCTCGCTAAAGGAGGCCCGCGAACGAGAGAGGGAGAATGCAGTAGATGATAGAGGGAGTTTACGCACCTGCTGCCGCTTCCGTGAATCCTCAGTCGTACTCATCCGAGAAACCAGGTAGGAATGCGCAAGCAGATCCTCTGGTGTCTCACTCACGGATGGAGACGGTTCCGGTGGGTTTTAGTGGGCATTGCGAGTCTCCTCCCTCGCAGAGTCCCACACTCCCGAACTCGGGTCGGGGTTAGTGCGTAAATGCATTTCCCAGCGTGAAAAAAAAGGCATCGAACCTGTGACTACCAAGAATTCAGGTGTCAATCTATTGGACTACAGCGGCTTTTACATTAAAATAAAAATACAATAAAACCATCTGGAAATTAGAAGGCAAAAGGCTTCGCAAAGGTGCTTCTGTTTTAGTTTTATTGAAGGCTTAACGTATATTACATTAACAAGCGTATTTCGGGCAGGATGTAAGTTAATAACGATTGCCTTCACGAGAGCCTTCTCACCTTAGTATAATTTATNTAAAGGGACAGTAAAAAATATATTTAAAACAACAGTTAGGGACAAATTTCTATAAAAACTTAGTTTCCCAGTCATCGAACCATGCTCTCCAGTGTTGGGTAGGAATGGCCTTCTTCTGTGACACCGTAGTCTCGCTACAGGAGGCCCGCGAACGAGAGAGGGAGAGTGCAGTAGATGCCCCCTCTCACCGCTTCCGTGAATCCTCAGTCGGACTCATCCGAGAAACTAGGTAGAAATGCGCAAGCTGATCCTCTGGTGTCTCACTCACGGACGGAGAGGGTTCCGCTGGGTTTTAGTGGGTATTGCGAGTCTCCTCCCACGCAGAGTCCCACACTCCCGTGCTCGGGTCGGGGTTAGTGCGTAAATGCATTTCCCAGCGTGAAAAAAAAGGCATCGAACCTGTGAATACCAAGAATTCAGGTGTCAATCTATTGGACTACAGCGGCTTTTACATTAAAATAAAAATACATTAAAACCATCTGGAAATTAGAAGGCAAAAGGCTTCGCAAAGGTGCTTCTGTTTTAGTTTTATTGAAGGCTTAACGTATATTACATTAACAAGCGTATTTCGGGCAGGATGTAAGTTAATAACGATTGCCTTCACGAGAGCCTTCTCACCTTAGTATAATTTATTTTATTGTTAACTACCCTCAAAAGGGAAAAATGCTAATATGTATACGTAAGGGTGTTTATATTTATGTCATGAAACCCCAAAATTCCACCGCTGTGCTTAGAAAAATTCACTATATACATTTTTTGACATACAGAATATAATACATTTCACGTTAGTTGATAAACCTTGATAACGTAGAGCCAATGTTAATTGTTGTGCTACGACACTTACTGCTAATGTTAACTCATAGGCCACGATGGCCTAGTGCTAATGTTTATTAATAAGCCTTGGAAATCTTAATAAGGTACCCGACCTTTTCTGAGGACAGATCCATCTCTGGCCTACTTCTACGTTTAACGAGGAGCCTTGGGATCTCCGGAGAGTCCTCCGAAGCCCTTAGACTGGCAAAAGGTGTAGCCACAGCAAATAAAGTAATTAATAAGCCTAGTGCCATTTTTGAGTTATAAGCCCTGATGATCCAGTGCCAATTTTAATTGATTGGACCAGTGCCAATGTTGTTTGATATACCCAGTGTCAATGTTAATTGATAAGACCAGTGCCAATGTTATTTGAAACGTCCAGTGCCAATATTAATTGAAAAGACCAGTGCCAATATATTTTTTTTTTTTAATTTGGGTCACTAAACTGGGTCGTTAAATATTATTTGTTAATCCTTGTGCTAACGTTATTTGATAAGCCATGAAAGCCTAGTGCAAATGTTAATTGATAAGACCAGTGCTAATGTTATTTAATAAGACCAGTGCCAGTGTTAATTGACGAGCCCCATGCTAATGTTAATTGATAAGCTCAAATCCAATGTTATTTGATAAGTCATAAAAGCCTAGTGCCTATGTAAATTGATAAGACCAGTGCTAATGTTATTTAATAAGACCAATGCCAGTGTTAATTGACGAGCCCCGTGCTAATGTTAATTGATAAGCTCAAAGCCAATGTTATTTGATAAGTCATGAAAGCCTAGTGCCAATGTTAATTGATAAGACCAGTGCTAATGTTATTTAATAAGACTATTGCTAATGTTATTTAATAAGACCAGTGCCAGTGTTAATTGACAAGCTCCGTGCTAATGTCAATTGATAATTTATTGTGTAGTAGTCATAATTAACTTCAGTTACCTTAAGCATTTTATACACTTTATTATTACTTTTACATTATATAATTTAAAGGAATATCAAATGACAAAAACTGCCTCATTGGTCTAGTGGTTAGCATGTTCGACTACTAACACGAGGTCCTGGGTTCGAATCCCGGGTTGGGCCAATTCGAAATCGATATTGAGTTTTCTATGAAGATTTTATCAATATTTGCCCGAAGTTGGGAAGTTGGCGGTGTGATCCATCTCCGTGCCTCGCAGAGCACGTTAAGCAGTCGATCCTGCGCCTGGTATCTCTCCGGTCTTGTCGGGTTCCCATCACATGGGACTATGAGAGTGAAGGAATATGATGGGTCTACGTTATGCTCTAAAAACCCTCTCTCTTATGAGTGAGGAGGTCTGTGCCCAGCAGTGGGACGTTAATGGTCTGTTACTTAATTACTTTTTTAAACGATCCTACAACATACAAAACATGTCCAAATATTTGACAAACTTTACCAATGTGTCGTCATAAACGTCTACCAAATTTTCCCTGCTTCATTATAAATCGTAACAAATTTCCCAAAAACGGGAAATTAACTGAAGCAAGTTTACTGGGACATCGTTAATTTCATAAATGTCATTTCATTTGACAATCACAATAAAATTGGCGAGGAAATTGCGAGTGGAAAAACTTTTTTGAAGATGTGAACAGCCGCTTTTCTTTTTGATGTCAAATGTAATATTTATTTTGATGAGAAAATTCTCATTTCTCTTTTCGTATATAAAGCCTGAAAATAGCGCTTTTCCTTTACCTTTCTCCATATACAGATTAAGTTAAAAACGTGACCTTGAAATCTGTAAAGCTTCGAAAGCTCAGGACGTCCTTATATGATATAAAGTCTACGTCCGCGGTTGACTCATAAACCACTAAACAGATTTTCATGTGATTTTCACCATCAGATAGAGGGATTTGTAAAGAACATTTACATAAATAAATAAAATTAAATATAACGATAATTGTTCGAAGTGTCAGAGTAAAATCAAGCAGTTTGGGAGCTTTCATTCAAAAGCTGCCTTATTTGTTGGAAATATAACAAAACAATGTATGACAGATTAATTCCTGTGTTATACATCTACAAAAAAGTATATGATGACATATCTCTATCTATCAAGGGTAACTCATTATATCCATTTTATTTTTTAAGGTAATGGTCACGTACAATGCAAAGCCTTATCAAGTTTACCTTATTTTAAATAGGTTGCTAATGTTGCCAACTGTTTCTATACCGATCGTAATCAAGAAGAGGTTATCAATGTTGTGTGTAATGCAATATTTTGGATTATGTTTATGTCTATATCGAGATGTATTGTAATAGTGATTATGTGGTAGCATTTTTATTTATTATTAGGTAAATATTTCACAAATAAGACATATTGTCTTTTGTCAGGTTTTAGACTATCTGTGTACCAAATTTTATTTAAATAGGTTCAGTAGTTTTGGTGTGAAAGCACGACAGATAGACAGAGTTACTTTCGCATTCATACCATTAGTTATCTATAAATATCTATAAAATATTTCACTTATTTACTAAATTGGTTGATTTTTTATTATATACATATAATGAATGACTGAATAAATGAATAAATGAAAAACTTGTTAATTAAATTACATAAAATTTGGGTGACAACATCAAAAACATTGTGTAATATTACGAAATGTTATGCAATTCGAAGCAACTTTAACGAGCGGAACAATTGTGAAAATATAGTTTTTCCAGCTGCTTCGTATTATTAGTATAGTGCAAGTTGTGTATATTTAAATAGTGGAGAGAATAAAAGTTATTATTTAATGTGATTTGATGTTTTATTATATTATATAACATAATTATATTGGAAGTTATTGAGTAATAAAGTGGCTACACTTAAAAATACCTTAAACGAAATATTAGGCAATACGAGGTAACTTTAACCAAAGGAACAATTGATGAACGGAACAAATTTGTTAATACAGTCTTTCGAACTGCCTTGTGCTGTAGTTGTTTTAAAAACAAGAACTATAAAATTGTATAAATTGAAATGATGAAGTAATTATTAAAATAGTACAGGTTCTGTATATTTAAATATTGGAAAGAATAAAAGTTGTTATTTAATGTGATTTGGTGTTTTTTATAAATATATATAACATAATATATTGGGAGTTATTGAGTAATATAGTGGCAACACTTAAAATATTAAAATCATTGTGCAATAATACAAACTGTTATGCAATACGAGGTAACTTTAACGAGCGGAACAATTGTGGAAATAAAAATCCAAAAAATATATAAAATAAACACATAAAAATGAGCCGTTTTTTAAATTTAAGCTTCCAGTCAAGTTGACATATAAAATTATTAATGTAATTGAATTTGTTTGCAGAAATTATTGGTAAAAGTGGGCACTTTAATAAAGTAGGCCTTTTACAATTTCAAACGATTAAATATTATTTTTCACATCAAAAATCAACTCGGTTTCTAAAGCGTTGTATTTACAAAGAGACCTTAAGATCCTTTTGGTATTTTAAGTAATATAATTAAATAGACGGCGCAATTCCTTTGTTGTAATTAGTAATTCAATTCCTATTCGTTCACATTCTCTCTATATACACAACGAATACTACTAAGATTAAAAATAAAACCCGATTTTGAAACACTTTCATTGTTGCACCTCTCCTATTAGTATTTGTACGATTGTATATAGCTTATAAGCTTCCTGGATAAATGGGCTATCTAACACAGAAAGAATTTTCAAAATCGGACTATTGGTTCTTGAGATAAATGCGTTCAAACAAACTCTTTAGCTCTATATAATATATGTCTTGATAAACTCGCAATACACCTTTGTAGATTAGATTTACATACAAAATTGATAACTTCTGCGATCTGTGGTCCCGGGGAATATGAAAAAGCCCGTTCTTTGTGAGCGTCTATATCGCGAAAAGAATACGTAAGCCAAATTTGGTGTCAATAAAATGAACATTTTAAGAAAACTTGCAGTGATCGTTCTTCGCTTATATAATCCGAACCTGGAGGAATATCGGGGTGCCAGTTCTCAGTGAACGTTTACGTTGAGACACGAGTAACCATTTCAAATTTCAAGTGAATCTGACTTATAGTTTCGGAGATTCCTGTATGAATGTGGCTGCCGTAAATCAACAAGGTATGTATACTAGGTATTAGGAGACCGCCCTTGAAAACGAAGACAGATGATAGTACTAATGATGGGATGGAAAAAAAAGATCCGGTCCACTGTGTAAAGTAAAGTAAAGTTAAGTAAAACGATAATTTAATAAAAAATACATTAATTTACTTAAAAAAGATAACAAAATTCAAAACAGCTGACGTCTCAGCCCGGGTCAACGACCTTTAGCCGCTCTCGTTTCATTTTGCTACACTAAAATGGTAAATAATGCTGATAAAACATATGTCTTTTATAAATAGGATTGATTTTTGCCATCCCATCATCAAAGCCGTCATTAGTACAATCATCTGTATTCGTTTTCGAGAGCCGTCTCCTAATACCTAGTATACATACCTTGTTGATTTACGGCTGACACATTCATACAGGAATCTCCGGAACTATAAGTCAGATTCACTTGAAATTTGAAATGGTTACTCGAGTCTCAATGTAGACGTTCACTGAGAACGGGCATCTTCATATTCCCCCGGGATCGGATTATATAAGGGAAGAACGATCACAATGCAATTTTCTTAAACTATTCATTTGATTGACACCAAATTTGGTTTACGTATTCTTTTCACGTTATAGACGCTCACAAAGAACGGGCTTTTCCATATTCCCCGGGACCACAGATCGCAGAAGTTATCAATTTTGTATGTAAATCTAATCTACAAAGATGTATTGAGAGTTTATCAAGACATATATTATAGAGCTGAAGAGTTTGTTTGAACGCATTTATCTCAAGAACCACTGGTCCGATTTTAAAAATTCTTTCAGTTTTAGATAGCCCATTTATCTAGAAAAGCTATAAGCTAGATTTAATTATGCAAACATTAATAGAAGAGGTATAACAATGAAAAATGTTTCAAAATCGGGTGTTATTTTTAGTTTTTTTAGAGCTTTCGCTATGTACTGCTTAAACGGTTAAAGTTTAAATAAAAACATATATGACAGAATTGTTTCTCTATAAATGTTCTAAAAATAAGTCTATAACAGCATATATCTATCTTCTAAGGTAGTCTCGCTATGACCATTTAAATTCGTTATACAATAATTCATTATTTGCGCAGATGATACCGTTAGAAACAGGTAGGATTATATGTAAATTAGAGACGTATTTATCCAATTTTTATGTTAAATAATGGAAAAAAGGGCCTCCAGATTACAGCTGTGAAATATTTTCAACAAAATGAAGCGAATATCGTCGAGGTGTTTACAGAAAATGTCTAATTATCTTGTGTCAAAAGGCTTTTAACCTTTTAGCGGCACATCAGGGTGATCGTGTTTCAGCGAACTTTCTAGGGCTTTTATTTATAAATTGTATAAAAACTTTTAAAACAACGACGGTAAGGGACAAACAAATTGACATATACAATCCAAAATTGTTTTGTTAATGTGTTAAAATATATATCTTTAGATGTTAAATCGTTATTTTACATCGTTATCAAATGCAGACACATAGAAGCTTTTAAATTTGATATTGTGGTATTATTAAATAATTTTATTAGATCATTAACTAAAATTCTCAGTAAACTAGGTTAATAATGTCTATAAAATCTTAAAAATATTAATAAATGCACGATGAATTCGTTTATAGTTGTTTAATACAATTTATAACAATCGTGAAAACATTACCTAATTTTGTTTGCTTAAATCTGTTATTATTTAACCGATTTTAATACAATTTCCAGATATAGATAGAGTAAATTAAGAGGAAGGTTTATATGTATACTGAGTAAATAATTACGTTACAAATAAATTGAAATTTCAAGGATTTGTAACGCGATGTAACTAACAAATATATTTTAGTGCACTTTAATAGCAAATGCTGGCTTAACCTTACGAGATACATCAAATTAATGTACTAAGAAATCGTTCACCTTAAAGAATTGGATAAAAATGTCCATAATAGTATATATTTATCTCTTAAAGATAACCCATAATGACCAATTTTATATTAATATGTGTTACTTACCGAGCCGTTTTATATAAAACAGAAATATTTATCATCCAATTAAATACATTAAATACGTTGTATATTTAATGAAGATCAAAATTGTCCTGAAAAGAATTTCATTAAAATGGATATTTAAGAAGATATAAGAGATTTAAAAAGCGGCTGGCGAGTGGTCGTAGCAAAAATACGTAAGCACCAAAAGTGTATAATATATGTCGGAGAATGAGAGAGAAGGAAAGCATAAAACATTGGGGCGTAGGGTTCTCCGCCGACATCGTCATTAGTGGCATCCATAATTCCATACTGTGGGCGTTTGTTGGGTAATGTTGGTGCAATCGAACACTTACTATTTAACTCAGATTACAATGTTCAATCACTCAATGTTCCACATATCAATCAAACTCTTTAATATTAATAGCTAGGAACGCGACAGTTTCAATAGTCGACCGCTCTGGCGGACCGCCACCCGAGAACTGGAGAGACGCGCGCCAGATTGTTACTATTGACTCTGCCCTACGCCGATAGACAAGTGGCGCCAAAGTTACACAGGCTATTGCACTTTGTAAATTATCAAAATTTTAGTTGGGAATATCATAAACTGTAGAATCTCCTCCGTGCCTTTTTTTAACGTCAAGAAATCCTCGTGGATACCTGCAACACCATGGGGACTTTCACCGGCTAAAACCTGACGGTGCTCCTCCCTACGTTCGCTGGCGAAAGCATCGGAATACGTCCACACTCCCGCCTACGATGTGCCTTACAAAGCTCCCCCCGACAAAATTCCTTCGCTCGGATGGCATGCCCGAAGCACTCGACATGTCACCTGTCTTCCCTCGGTTTCGGGCAACAGGCTTCGTACCAGTTGCCACAAGCTAACTCTAAAGGGGTAGACGTCGATCATGGGCCACCCGTCTTAGCCCCGGCCTCCTCCTACGCATGGCGGAAGCGTCTCCATCCACCTCTCTGAGACGTTCCGCCGCCTCCTTCTGCGACATCACATTTTCACAGAAGGAGCCCATCGTTACGAATTTTAAAATGTATTGGATATATATTCGTTAGATTATGAATGCGTGTATCTAACTTTTATGTTAACGAAAACAAATTTATAGTCAGACTTAGCAGACGACTGCCTCATTGGTCTAGTGGTTAGCATGTTCGACTACAGACATGAGGTCTTGGGTTCGAGTCCCAGGTTGGGCCAATTCTATTGAGTTTTCTATTGAGATTTTCTCAATATTTGCCCGAAGTTGAGAAATCGGTCCGGCCGTCGGTCCTGCGCCTGATCTCTCTCCGGTTGTGTCGGATTCCCGTCACATCGGACTATGAGAGTGAAGGAATAGAGAGTGCACTTGTGTACTATGTCTGCCAATTCGCAGTGGAGCAGCTTAGTGGGTCTATGCTCTAAAAACCCTCTCTCCTATGAGTGAGGAGGCCTGTGCTCAGCAGTGGGACGTTAATGGGCTGCTACTACTTTTACTTATATAAAGATGTATCACACTGCTTCTATTAAAGGGAAAATTTCATAAATTTCCATAGAATATCCCGCTATCAGCAAATACGCAACATTAAAGAGTTTTCCGCCGTCGAGAAGGTGTTTTCCCTTTGATGTCTGCGGGAACGTGTGAAAATGTGATACATTAGATTAGAGCGGAAAATAAAATCACATACACCAATATTGCATATAAGACGCTCGAGGAAATTTTAAAGGCAAAGTAGGTCTTTTTATTGCTCGCAGCGCAGACAGACGACTGCTTCAGGTATATTTAAAAGCCATGAGAGCTGGAATGACTTAACTATTAGTTTAACCCAACATTTATTCTTATTTTCTCCTTTTCTCTTCTATTTTCTTCCTTCATCTGTCCTCTAGAACGACAACTATATAACACGTGAAATTTATTGATAAGAGGCGAGGGTGTGGTAATGCTGGCTGCATTGGAGAGGAAGGGAGAGTTCAAATGGAGATAAAGGGAAGAGGGGACGGTTTAAATAGAGAAAGGAGAATCAAATTCATATTAAAAATATCTTTATCCAAGTAGGCCTTTACAGCACTTTTAAATAGTGATATAACGTTTCTTTTTTCATATATTATTTCAATTTACGACTGATGATCATATAAACGAACGACTAACAATCTAAAGTTATGTATTACGTTATTTTCTCCGTTTCTCTTCTATTTTCTTCCCTTCTCTGTCCTCTACAACGACATCTATATAACACGTGAAATTTATTGGTTTCCGATTAGAGGCGCTGGTGTATTAATATTGGTTGCATTGGAGAGGAGGGATGAGTTGATGTGGAGAGAGGAGAAAAAGGGAGAGTTGAAAGGTGGAAATGGGAGGAGAGGAGGGGAGAGTTGAGTTAGAGAAAAAAGATTCAAAATCAAAATATCTTTATGCAAGTAGGCAGCTACTTCTTTTTTTCTCGGGTACGTCTCAACTTGCATTGAGGATTACGGGCCTCGGGGATTTTGTCCCATTACCTGGGCTAAGCCTCGGGCATAGCGCGGATGCTCGGTAATTTATTTTTGCCCGTAGTGGCAATCGGGCTGGTTCCCGCCGGCGACAGCAGGTGACAGCAGAAGCTCACGAGGTAAGGGGCGCCCAGTGTTTGCCACTCTAGGATGGTGGCTGGCAATTCCATGGAGGTGTGTGTGCGGGGAGTTATCAGCTAGGCGGAACATCCTCCTTGCCAGCTGGCGGACAAACACCTCCCCGGTGGGCGTCCTGGTGTCGCGGTGTATTACGTCATTCCTGACGTACCTCGGAGCTCCTACTATCATACGTAGGCTCTTGTTCTGCTGGATCTGTAGACTGCATATGTCAGTCTGGAGCGGACGTAGGGTCCGTAGACCTTCAGCTTCGCTTTTGTTGGGAGACTTGAGGTAAAGAGCGGCCATAGCATCGACCGGGCCGCCGCAGCCTGGCCCACGGCGTGAGTCACCGTGCCTGCCAGGCGCAGCTACTTCGAGCTGCGTTTCGTGAAGTAGTTGTTTTAAGAGAAGTAGTGCTAAATTGTATTAATTTAAATAATGGAGAAAATAAAACTTGTTAGTTCATATGAGTTGGTGTTTTTATAACAATAGTTTTATATAAAAAGGTGCGTTTTGAACGCAAGTCTACGTTTAAACCAAAAAATTATTTCCTTTTTTATTATTACGAGAGCTCTAAGCGCAATATAGGAGCTTGATGTTTTATATCACCGGAGTATGTTTTTAAAACTGCGTCTCTTTATTTTTGTTTCGTGGAAAATATCCGTATAAACGGTTATGTTGGAATGAGGTGGGTTTTGAACAACTACCCACTAAGAACAGTAGAAATGCTTTGACTTGATTTCAGTTGCACCTACAAAACTATATTTAAAGGAGTAATTGCTGAGTTTCTTGTCAGTTCTTCTCAGCGGAATCAACTATCCGAACCAGTGGTAGATGTGTTACCAACAGACAGACTGACGATTTAACAGTGCTTATTGAGCCGATCTTATGTTAGACTATAGATTAGTCACAATACGGATAGCTCTGAAATGTTGGAAGTTATTGAATAATATATTTGCAGCACTTCAAAATGTTCGACTATAGACATGAGGTTCTGGGTTCGAGTCCCGGATCGAGCTAATTCGAAATAAATATTAAGTTTTCTGTTAAGATTTTCTCAATATTTGCCCGAAGTTGAGAAGTTGGCGGTGTGATCCACCCCCGTGCCTCGGAGAGCACGTTAAGCCGTCGGTCCTGCGCCTGACCTCTCTCTGGTCGTGTCGGATTCCCGTCTCACTGGACTATGAGAGTGAAGGAATAGAGAGTGTACTTGTGAACTATGCCTGCCAATCCGCAGTGGAGCAGCGTGGTGGGTCTATGCTCTAAAAACTTTCGCTCCTTGGAGTAAGGAGGCTTGTGCCCAGCAGTGGGACTTTAATGGGCTGCTACTTACTTACTTACTTACATAATAATTTAACAATTAAACTTAGAAATAGGAAGAAACAAAGTAACATTTTAGTTTGGGAATCAGGGATGGAATGTCTTCGTCTGAAGTGGCGGCCTCGGAGAACACGTTAAGCCGTCGGTCCTGCGCCTGATCTATCAAAGTGAAGGAATAGAGTCCACTTGTGTACTATGCCAGTGGAGCAGCGTGGTGGATTTATGCTCTAAGAAAACCCCTTTCTCATATGAGTGAGGAGGCATGTGCCCAGCAGTGGGACGTTAATGGGCTGCTACTTACCTTCCCTTACTTAAAAATACCAAAAAAATTGTGCAATAATACGAAACGTTATGCAATACGATGTAACTTTAACGAACGGAACAATTTTGTTATAGTCTTTCGGGCTGTGTTTCGTGAAGTAGTTGTTTTAAGAGAAGTAGTGGTATATTCTATAAATTTAAATAGTGAAGTAATTATTGGTAAAGTGCAAGTTACGAGAGCTTTAAGCGCAATATAGGAGCTTTGGAAGTTTTCCTGTCTTGGTAAGACAACTTGGTCACTAACACGAGTTTGAGGTTCGATTCTTGTTAAGAATAATTTAAGAAACTAAATTTATTAAAATGAAACTGTTTTCATCGCCTTAATTTTTTTCGTACATCTATCGCATGTGGCATTACAGCTGAGATGTGGGGGTATAGTGACAGGCACTGGGTAGGCCACCCAATGCAAGTAAAAAAAGTAAATAGCAGCCCATAAACGTCCTACTGCTGGGCACAGGTCTCCTCACTCCGGGGAGCGAGGGTTTTCAGAGCATAGAACCACCACGCTGCTCCACTGCGGATTGGCAGGCTTAGTACACAAGTGCACTCTCTAATCCTCCACTTTTATAGTCTGATGTGACGGGAATCCGACACGACCGGAGAGAGATCAGGCGCAGGACCGACGGCTTGGGGGTAGGCAGAGACCACGTCCTTCCACTTGCCACGTTCCTCGCATATCTCCTTCGCTTCTTTCATTCTCATTAAACCTTTCATACAAGTTCGTCGGTTTAGAGTACTCTTGACCTGGCCCTTATTTAAAATGTCCTGGATTTGGTCCAGGAACGTTCGCCTTGGTCTTCCCCTTCCAACTTTCGCATTCACTCTTGACTCATAAATCCTTTTTGTCAGTCTCCTTTCATTCATTCTCTCTACATGCCCAAACCATCTAAGCATACCTTTCTCAATTTTAGTCACTACGTCTTCTTTTATACCACAACGTTCTCTTATCACACTATTTCTTACTCTGTCACTCAGTTTTAATCCACTCATGCTTCTCAACGCTCTCATCTCTACCGCATTTATTTTACTTTTGTGATTCTTCTGCCATATCCAACTTTCACCACATACATAGGTGTTAGCACCAACACTCCTGCCATTTGAGATACTATCTGGCTATGTATAAAGGCGTGCAGAGCACCATTTACCATATTCCATGCGTTCACTCTCCTTTCTATATCACTTTCACATGTTCCATCTTTGGTAAATTTAGATCCCAAGTATACAAATTCTTTCACCTCTTCGACTTGTTCAGATTCATCGTGGCAGCCTAAAAACCACAGTTAAAGCCTTCCACCAGCCAAGACTCAGACAATGTAGTATGCAATTTCTAAAGTTGCCGGGGATTGAGCCCAGGACCTCTGCTAATGGAGCTAGTACGTGCACCTTTTCTCCAGGGAGGCTATCAGAAAAATATCTGTGTATAAGCATGCATATATGTGCATGACGGAAGTAGACGTATGTAATTGTTGCTAAAGCAGTTGAATAGTTAAATAAAATCAGACGGCAACAACTCGTCAAAGGCACGTGCGTCGAGGCCACAATATGGGTGCTATAAAATGAACCGAGAGCGCGGTTCGGTACGCATTCTTAATTACTGCGTTAGGGCATGGACCGTTGTCATTGTGATAACCAGAACTGCTATTTATTAATTGTATTGTGTAGTTAATTAATGTCATATCCTAGTTTCATTAATACTTTTAATATCTCACTTTCATTAATTCAACCGATTGACGTCCACTGCTGGAAAAAGGTCTCTATTAATGAATTCCAATGGGCCCCTTGTATTCAGCGGTTGCCAGCGACCCGCCTGATGCCATAGGTCCACCTGGTGGGGGGTCTGCCGCTGCGTTTTCCGGTACGAGGCCGCCACTCTAGCACCTTCTGGCCCCAACGTCCATCGGTTCTGCGAACTATGTACCCTGCCCATTGCCACTTGAGCTTTGCAATTCGGTAGGCTACATTGGCGACTTTTGTTCTCCTAGGGATCTCCTCATTTATTTATTTATTCAATGTATGGACATGTATGTAAGTGTGTGTGTTCACGTACGTGCGTGGGTGTAGGCGCGTGTGCGTGAGTACGTGCATGTGGTTCTATGTGCGTTTGACAAAAATGTACAAGTGCTAATTATATATTTGGTTTAAGTTAAAGTTTTCTCCTTCACAGTCTTAACTTTAGTATTTTATGCATATCGCGTCATCTTAGTTTTATGCAATTTATAACTGTCGACCGTCTAGACTGTGGAAGGGATAACGTGCTCGTAGTGCTAATTATTTCATAGATTTTTTGTTTGTTGAGTAAGTAAATTGGATGTTTACTTTCTCTGTCATGGCATCCTTTTTATGTGACCAATATTGTTGGATAAAATCGGTCAATGTATACACGTATTCTTTGTAAACCAGCTACTGTGGATAAAGGAGAATTCTGGGTGCAAAACGGAACTAGTTTCACGCCCGAGGCCACACGTTTTATAAAACTGCAGTACAAAATGTATTTCGGTGCAATATATAGTGGCGAATAAACCGGAGTTAACACTCTGATGGATACGGCGATTGAGTGGTCCGCCCGAAACCTGATGAAAGCTGTACCGAGGAAAAGGAAATACAAGTATTTTTTACACATTCAAAGCTTCAATAAGTTCATTTAACTTTACTATTCAACGATATTTCGTAAGTAGTTCTAGAGGCTGCCTTATTGAAAAGGGTGAGGAGCAAGAAAACTCTGCCGAAGAGATGGGATGAGCTCGAAAGCCATACGATATCATGGACATGTATACGAACTCAGATCCGTAGTATCCAATGTGGCAACTATCCTCACCTAGAGCATTGGCTATCGGAGGGTAGAGGCTGCTTAATGGAGAAGGTTGAAGAGCAAGAAAACACTGCCGAAGAGATGGGACAAGCTCGGAAGCCATGTGATAGACGTTACTACGTATCTACACTGTGAATTTCCTTTACCTTGATAGTTGCTTCCCTAGGGGGTAAGAGTGGCATTCCTACAGCAAGATCGCTCACATTTAGGTTCTGAGCTAGTAGGTCATGAGGCAGTAGGTTCACCGCCTGGTGACCGTGATTAGCGCAGACCTCTCGATGGAAAGCATTGTAGGCGCAATGCTTTTCACATATAAGTGCTGGACGGGAGTGTCTTCTCTATCTCTATCTTCTGCCTATCTATGAGTCGGTCGTATTGTTTAAAAAGGCCCACGAGGGATAGGGGAAGAATGCAAGGGGTATTCACTCCCACTGCTAAAAGGAGCAGAGTATCAAGCTTCGTACTCACCAAAATGTCTGTCTGAGTAATTGCTGGACGATCCTATATGGGATGAAAAGGGTTCCGCTGGGTTTTAGTGGGTATTAAGAAGTCTTCTCCCTTATCGACTCCCACACGTGCAAGCTTTCAGTTCAAGTAAGTAAATGCAGGTAAAGAGGTATATCCTACTAGACTGGTCCAGTTTGGATCAACGATGCTGCGAAGGGAACGCTTTGAACAAAACTTTGTGAACATCGGTGGGGCCCATATCCAAAAAACGGAGATTTTATCTTAGCCAGTAAAGACGGAGTTTCATGTCCTATAAGTGTATTGGTCACTATTTGATTGGAAACATTGTGAATTGTTATATTATCCTCTGGATCGGTAAGCATATACTTCTCTTTTATGTGGGGGCAGGGGAGGTTTGATGAGGATATTAACTAAGAAAAGCCGTGGTAAACCAATGGATTTACGTTTATTAAGACTCCCTAGTTGGAACTTAGGTGAGAAATGACTTTTGGTACTCCAATCAGGCCTAAAGTCTTATCGGGAGTATGAACCTCGCTGGTAAGCCAGAATACTCACTAAAACCCGCGTTCTCACTGAAAACAGCGTTTAATGAAGCACTAGAAGATCGGTAGAGGTAATCTAACCTGGTACACCCGAAGATTCCTATGGGAAACTTAAGAAGGTGGCAGGAGAAGCGTAAATCTACGGCCCCTATCTCCAAACTTTCTGCGCTGGTGTAGAGGATCGTCCACAGCGCCTGTTTTTTCCCAGTCTTTTGCCTCCACTCCCGTTTGCTAGTGAACATTGCACCAACTACGCCCTCCAACGAGAGATTCCCTCCGAGCAACGACATAAATAGATACCTCTGAGATCCCCACGCCAGCTATTCTGCTAGAGTGTGCTGCACTGAATCCGTAAGTGCACCACATTCATGGCAGGTGAGCGTAGATATCCAATAAATAATTTTCCAGAAGGGGATAGATCGCTCCCACCATCATCAAATCCACTGTTGGAGATCCAAGATCCTCACACCACCTTCAGATCGGTGCCCCAGAGTGCAGATACTTCTAAGTTCTCTTTAAAAACTTATGTGACTGTTATTGTTAAAGTTCCTCGTCGTGCTTGCAGTCGTCGTCGTCGTCGCTTCAACCGATGGACGTCCACTGCTGGACATAGGTCTCACGTAATGACGTCCACAAGGCCCGATCTTGCGCCGCTTGGCTTCAGCGGCTACCGGCGACCCTCTTTATGTCGTCGGTCAACCTTGTGGGGGTCTGCCTACACTGCGCCACTCCAGCACTGCGGGGTCGCCGCTCCAGCACCTTCGGCCCCCAACGTCCATCGGTCCTTCGGGCTATGTGGCTCACCCCTCATTGCTACTTCAGGTTCGTGATTCGTAGGACTGTGTCGGTGACTCTGGTTCTACTCCGTATCTCTTAATTTCTGATTCGATCACGTAGCGAAACTCCGAACGTAGCCTTTTCCATCGCACGCTGAGTGACTCTGAGCTTGAGCATGAGGCCCATAGTCAGCGACCACGTCTCAGAACCGTAGGTCATCACTGGCAACACGCACTGTTCGATTATTTTGATCTTCAGGCCCTGAGGGTTATCGGACGAAAATATCTCGCGTAACTTCCCGAACGCTGTTAAAAGATTGAAAGTGATATCTATAGAATATAAAGATTGTTCCACGTTAATTATATTGATAAGGTTTTACCAGGATTGAAGAAGAAAAGTACGGACTGATTAGTTCCTTCCAATACTCAAGTTTTGCACGTGACCAGACTCCATTGAGGCGACCAACTTTTGTTAAGTTAATGAGATATCTTACCTTTATATTCGCTTTACGCAGTATCGTTAATGCTGTTACAAACGAGATTATATACTCATTATATATAAAGTAAGTAGCAACCCATTAACGTCCCACTACTGGCCACAGGCCTCCTCACTCCGAAGAGCGAGGGTTTTCAGAGCATAGACCCACCACACTGCTCCAGTGCGGATTAGCAGGCATAGTACACAAGTGCACTCTCTATTCCTTCACTCTCATTCATCATTCCGATGTGACGGGAATCCGATACGACCGGAGAGAGATCAGGCGCAGGACCGACGGCTTAACGTTCTCTCCGAGGCACGGGGGTGGATCACACCGCCAACTTTCCAACTTCGGGCAAATATTGAGAAAATCTTAATAGAAAACTCAATATCGATTTCGAATTGGCCCGACCCGGGACTCGAACCCAGGACCTCGTGTCTGTAGTCGAACATGCTAACCACTAGACCAATGAGGCAGTTTATATATATCTTGTTGTATTTTTAACGGACTTCAAAAAAAGGAGGAGGTTATCAATTCGTCTGTATTTTTTTTTTAATGTTTGTTACCTCATATCTCCAGGCTGGGTGGACCGATCTTGGTGTTTTTTTTAAATGAAAGGTGGTGCTCGTCATATTGTCCCATTTTTTTAAATCCAGTTCTGATGATAGCATCCATGAGAAAACTGGATAAGTGTTAAATTTGCATTAAGCATGTGCGCGACAAATGGACGAATACCTCAAGATCACGCCAACCGATTTTGATGATTCTTTTTTCATTGGAAAGGATATACTTCAAGGGTTGTTTTGTGATAGTTTGGTTAGGTTCTGATGATGGATTCCATGACAAAGTGACGGAACTCTTCAATTCTTAGGAGCAAATGACATCACGACAGAATCTTCTTTAGGCTATCCAGATACTTGAGTTGCCTACCGTAACTTCGGTATGGTCAAGTGTTAGTCGTAGTTAAATATGAAGATCAATGGATCTCCTCAACGGCTCACAGTAAGGGTGTGGTTTAAGGCAGAAAATATAAGTGGCTGTAATCAAAAAGCAATGAGCTTACGTTTGTTGCTGCATTGCAGCACGTTTTTAAGTGTACCCCTTGGCTGTGGAACACCCACCTTGGCTAACGCCGACTCCTAATATAAGAATACGAAGAACACTATAAAAGAATACGCAATTATTTCTTACTTTTTAGAACATATTAATATATTTGTAAGTTTGTTTTGAAGACGGTTCTTTTTTTGTTAAATTTTTTATTCATGAAAGCTTAAAAAGCTTCGCTGAGACCGTTTTTTTATATATGGCAGATTAAGAGCTAAACTGTGATCTCATCTGATGGCAAATGTTAAAACAATATAAGATNTTACTGCCTCATTGGTCTAGTGGTTAGCATGTTCGACTACAGACGTGAGGTCCTGGGTTCGAGTCCCGGGTCGGGCCAGATCAAAATCAATATTGAGTTTTCTATTAAGATTTTCTCAATATTTGCCCGAAGTTGGGAAGTTGGCGGTGTGATCCACCCCCGTGCTTCGGAGAGCACGTTAAGCCGTCGGTCCTGCGCCTGATCTCTCTTTGGTCATGTCGGATTGCCGTCACGTCGGAATATGAGAGTGAAGGAATAGAGAGTACACTTGTGTACTATGCCTGCCAATCCGCAGTGGAGCAGCGTGGCGGGTCTATGCTCTAAAAACCCTCTCTCATATGAGCGAGGAGGCCTGTGCCCAGCTGTGGGACGTTAGTGGGCTGCTACTTACTTTTAAGTGATTGGACATTACAATCCGAGTTAATTAATAAAGTGTTTGATTGCACCAACATTACCCACGAACGCCCACAGAATAAGAAATTAAATAATGGATCCAATTAATAACGTGTCGGCGGAGAACCCTACGCTCCTCTGCTTTATGCTTCTCCATTCTCTCTTATTCTCCGACAAATATATATGAAATGCTTAAGATAAGTAACGTATTTAAGGTGGTAAGGATTACTATTGTACTGTACTCTTAAGTGACCATTTTAAAAGAATATGTTATAGTGAGCTATCCTTAAAAGATAGCTATATGTCATAGTGGACTTTTTTGTAGGTCTATAAAAGAGGTATTATCCCAACATATATTGTTTCGTTATAACACTAAGGGATATCAATTAGGTATCATTTTCGTTAAAACTTCTTAGATTTTTTTCTGATCCTTCCAGTATATATTGTTATATTTCAACCAAATTACACAAAAACTCGACATATTATATGCATAAACCTTCCTTATAAATTGCTCTATCTATAAGTGAAAATTGCATGAAAATGCATTTAGTAGTTTTGGAATTAATTGGGAATAAACAGGCGGAAAAGGTGGAGGATTTTGTTTCTTAATACGCAGGATTCGAGTAGGCTTAACAAACAATTTTATGTATATAATTCAAGGTTAATGTTACCTTAGACTGTCCGTCTGTGTTTGTGTCATAAGAAACAATCAATAAATATAAGATAGGGGTAACTTTAGGGGGAGGACGTGGAAAAAATTGGCAGTTTGCCCCGTTTTAATACAATCTCCTCAGTTTCCCATCGGGAACAACATAGACACCATGTCTTTATACGTCACCCTGTTCGCGTATTTCGGTGTGAGTTAAGTGTTTATAATAATTGTTTTAAAATAAAATACCATTCAATCGCTTGCTATTTTTCTGCCCATGTATCGCATGTCACATTACAGCCGGTCAGTTTTTTAAATGAAAGACGCTCGGTAGCGCAGCCAAAACCAATTGACAGAGCGCATGGCTCGCGTTGAAGTTTCAGTAGCTCGTGCTTTCATAAAATTACATGGTTTTATTTATTTTTTAGTCCATATATCGCGTGTCGTGTTACAGTCGTTACAGGTCGTGGAGTAGTTTCAAAATGAAAAGCGCTCGGTAGCGCAGCCAAGACCAAACAGCGGCGCGGGTGGCTCGCGTTAGTTTCACTTGTTCGTGCTTTCTTAAAACCACATGTATTTATTTATCTTTTGTCCATCTATCGCATGTCGTATTACAGTCGGTCGTGGAGTGGTTTCAAAATGAAAGGCGCTTGGTAGCGCAACTACGATAAATATGGCGACGCCAATAGCTCGTAATTTCACTTGCATCGTGGTTACATAAAACCAGATGTTTTTATTTCCTTTTTGTCTATATATCGCATGTCGCATTACAGCCTGCGGTTGAATCTTTGGAAATGAATGGCGCTGGATGGCGTAGCCAAGACCAGTATGGAGGAGCGCAAGGCTCGCGCTAAAGTTTCAATTGCAACGTGGTTTGATAAAACCACTTGATATATAATTTTTAATTCATGTATCACATGTCGAATTACAGTCCGTCGCGGTGTTTTAAAATGAAAGGTGCTCGGCAACGCATACAAGATAAATATGGCAACGGTCTGTAGTTTCACTTGCTTCGTGGTTTGATAAAACCACTTCATTTTTAATCCACTTATCGCATGTTTTAGAGTGACAGGCGCGCGGTAGCGGAGCCAAGACCAATATGGCAACGAATCGCGTTAGTTTCACTTGCATCGTCCTTTCATAAATCCACACGTTTTCATTTAGTTTTTAATCCATCTATTGCATGTCACATTAAGGCCGGTCTCGAAGTGTTTTAAAACGAAAGGCGCTTGGTAGCGCATCCAAGGATAATATGGTGGTGCCATTGGCTCGCATTAATATTTCGCTGGCATCATGGTTTCATAAAACAACGCGAATTATTAGATTTTTTCGTCCATCTGTCTCATGTCGCATTAGAGCCGGTCGCTATGTGTTTGAAACCGATAGGCGCTTGGTAGCGCAGCCAAGGATAATATGGTGACTCCGTTTGCACGCATTAAAGTTTCGCTTGCATCATGGTTTCATAAAACAACGCGTAATTATTTAATTTTTTCGGTCACCTGTCTCATGTCGCATTAGAGCCGGTCGCTATGTGTTTTAAAACGATAGGCGCTTGGTAGCGCAGCCAAGGATAATATGGTGACTCTGTTTGCTCGCATTAAAGTTTCGCTTGCATCATGGTTTCATAAAACAACGCGAATTATTAGATTTTTTCGTCCATCTGTCTCATGTCGCATTAGAGCCGGTCGCTATGTGTTTGAAAACGATAGGCGCTTGGTAGCGCAGCCAAGGATAATATGGTGACTCTGTTTGCTCGCATTAAAGTTTCGCTTGCATCATGGTTTCATAAAACAACGCGAATTATTAGATTTTTTCGTCCATCTGTCTCATGTCGCATTAGAGCCGGTCGCTATGTGTTTGAAAACGATAGGCGCTTGGTAGCGCAGCCAAGGATAATATGGTGACTCTGTTTGCTCGCATTAAAGTTTCGCTTGCATCATGGTTTCATAAAACAACGCGAATTATTAGATTTTTTCGTCCATCTGTCTCATGTCGCATTAGAGCCGGTCGCTATGTGTTTGAAAACGATAGGCGCTTGGTAGCGCAGCCAAGGATAATATGGTGACTCTGTTTGCTCGCATTAAAGTTTCGCTTGCATCATGGTTTCATAAAACAACGCGAATTATTAGATTTTTTCGTCCATCTGTCTCATGTCGCATTAGAGCCGGTCGCTATGTGTTTGAAAACGATAGGCGCTTGGTAGCGCAGCCAAGGATAATATGGTGACTCTGTTTGCTCGCATTAAAGTTTCGCTTGCATCATGGTTTCATAAAACAACGCGAATTATTAGATTTTTTCGTCCATCTGTCTCATGTCGCATTAGAGCCGGTCGCTATGTGTTTGAAAACGATAGGCGCTTGGTAGCGCAGCCAAGGATAATATGGTGACTCTGTTTGCTCGCATTAAAGTTTCGCTTGCATCATGGTTTCATAAAACAACGCGAATTATTAGATTTTTTCGTCCATCTGTCTCATGTCGCATTAGAGCCGGTCGCTATGTGTTTGAAAACGATAGGCGCTTGGTAGCGCAGCCAAGGATAATATGGTGACTCTGTTTGCTCGCATTAAAGTTTCGCTTGCATCATGGTTTCATAAAACAACGCGAATTATTAGATTTTTTCGTCCATCTGTCTCATGTCGCATTAGAGCCGGTCGCTATGTGTTTGAAAACGATAGGCGCTTGGTAGCGCAGCCAAGGATAATATGGTGACTCTGTTTGCTCGCATTAAAGTTTCGCTTGCATCATGGTTTCATAAAACAACGCGAATTATTAGATTTTTTCGTCCATCTGTCTCATGTCGCATTAGAGCCGGTCGCTATGTGTTTGAAAACGATAGGCGCTTGGTAGCGCAGCCAAGGATAATATGGTGACTCTGTTTGCTCGCATTAAAGTTTCGCTTGCATCATGGTTTCATAAAACAACGCGAATTATTAGATTTTTTCGTCCATCTGTCTCATGTCGCATTAGAGCCGGTCGCTATGTGTTTGAAAACGATAGGCGCTTGGTAGCGCAGCCAAGGATAATATGGTGACTCTGTTTGCTCGCATTAAAGTTTCGCTTGCATCATGGTTTCATAAAACAACGCGAATTATTAGATTTTTTCGTCCATCTGTCTCATGTCGCATTAGAGCCGGTCGCTATGTGTTTGAAAACGATAGGCGCTTGGTAGCGCAGCCAAGGATAATATGGTGACTCTGTTTGCTCGCATTAAAGTTTCGCTTGCATCATGGTTTCATAAAACAACGCGAATTATTAGATTTTTTCGTCCATCTGTCTCATGTCGCATTAGAGCCGGTCGCTATGTGTTTGAAAACGATAGGCGCTTGGTAGCGCAGCCAAGGATAATATGGTGACTCTGTTTGCTCGCATTAAAGTTTCGCTTGCATCATGGTTTCATAAAACAACGCGAATTATTAGATTTTTTCGTCCATCTGTCTCATGTCGCATTAGAGCCGGTCGCTATGTGTTTGAAAACGATAGGCGCTTGGTAGCGCAGCCAAGGATAATATGGTGACTCTGTTTGCTCGCATTAAAGTTTCGCTTGCATCATGGTTTCATAAAACAACGCGAATTATTAGATTTTTTCGTCCATCTGTCTCATGTCGCATTAGAGCCGGTCGCTATGTGTTTGAAAACGATAGGCGCTTGGTAGCGCAGCCAAGGATAATATGGTGACTCTGTTTGCTCGCATTAAAGTTTCGCTTGCATCATGGTTTCATAAAACAACGCGAATTATTAGATTTTTTCGTCCATCTGTCTCATGTCGCATTAGAGCCGGTCGCTATGTGTTTGAAAACGATAGGCGCTTGGTAGCGCANTAATTCATTCATTCTTAACCCATACATACATTCTTTTAAATCTGTCAAACATTTATCCATGAAAAGGTTGAACAGCCATGGTGACGCAACACATCCCTGTCGAACACCTCTTTCGACAGGAAACCACTCCGTGTACGCTCCGTTTATTCTGACACAGGCACTAGAACCCTCATAGAGAGACTTCAATGCTTGGATCAGACAACCGCTCACCCCATACGTAGATAACGTTGACCACAGCTCATTCCTCACCACTCGATCATAGGCTTTTTCTAAATCTACGAACGCGCAATAAACAATAATCATATCAATCACTCATAAATCACATTCCATACAGTGGGCGTTGGTGGGTAATGTTGGTGCGCTCAAACACTTTATTAATTAACTCAGAAAAAAAATTTCAATCACTTAATGTTCCCGATATCAATTTACACAAACTCATTAATGATGTTAGCTAGGAACGCGACAGTTTCAACAGTCGACCGCTCCGGCGGTTCGCCACTCGAGAACTACCGAGAGACGCTCGCCGGATTGTCACCATTGACTCTGCTCCACGCCGATAGACAGATAGCGTCAGCGTTCCACAGAATACCGCTCTCTGACATATATATATGTCGGAGAATAAGAGAGAACCGGAGTAGAATAAAGCACAAGGGCGTAGGGTTCTCCGTCGACATCGTCTTTAATGGGACCCATTATTTAATTTCTTATTCTGTGGGCGTTCGTGGGTAATGTTGGTGCAATCACACACTTTATTAATTAATTAACTCGGATTATAACGTTCAATCACTTAATGGTCCCGATTTCAATTTACACAAACTCATTAACAATAATAGCTAGGAACGCGACAGTTCTAATAGTCGACCACTCCGGCCGACTGCCACTCGAGAACTGCCGAGAAACGGGCCGGACTGCCACTTATTGACTCTGCCCCCACGCCGATACAAAGATGGCGCCAGCGTTCCACAGACTCTTGCACTCCGACATATATATATAAAAGAAATAGCTGCTATAACACCATATGTTAACGCCATATACATAGCCTTTTTTGGGTATTGGGTTTCCAAAATCAATCAACAAAGTTAACGATACGATACAACTATAAAACTCCTCCCCAGTTAAGTATATATTATATTTTTGCAGCTATACTTCTTGTTCATGATGATATTCTTCGTGTTGCTGTGCCTCATTGGATTCATGGTGTTCCTGTGGTACCACAGAAAAGAAGGGACTACAACTTGCGTCCCACCAGAACAGACGCCGATTGCCATTCGAAATGCCCGTCCGTCTACTTCGAAAGACTTTGCAACGTTCAATTAAAGAAATCTACACAAATGTTATGACAACAAAGTCTCTGTCTACAAAGACACTCTCATGATTGTATACAATCACACTCACATTAAAATTTATATATAAATACACGTAAAAACACACGCACGTTTACACAATTACACATAATGTTATCCAAAATTTACAATCAAATACACAGCGATAACGACTCACACATTTACACAATAAGACATAAATACACCCACAAATAAATGCACGTATAGACACATATAAACACACATAAATAAATAAATCTTTATTCAGCCAAAAATCACAAAAACTGACGAAAATAAAGTTAGAGCAAGAAAAAAATAGACTAGGTTATTCTCGGCGTGCCCAAAATAATTATTTTTTATATATTATATCTATTTATAATACATTCACAATTACAACAAAATGTATATATAAACACATGTACACACACACGCTTATTATTTCTAACACGACGACAACTTCACAGACCTTTACACAATTATACACACTCACACAACAAAATGTATAAATGAACACATGTTTACTCAATTACACATAATTACACCCACAAATAAATGTATAAATAAACAAATATTTACACTTATTTATAAACGTATTCACAAAACGATATTTTTTACGTTTACACAATTATACACACTCTCCATTACAATGAAATTTATAAACGAACACACACGTTTACACAATTAGACAATTATTATATTATTGTATATTAAATTATTTTACTATATTTTTGTACAGGTACACACTTATTAACAAACGTATTCACATGACGATATTTTTTACATTTACACAATTATACACACTCACAATTACACATAATTCCACCAAGAAATAACTGTAAAAATAAACGCACACAAATATTGACATACTTATACATACGACAACAACGCTCATTTACACATTCGGATTTTTTAATTTATACACATACACACAAATTATTTTCACTCTCAAACTCATAGACACATATTTACTGTATACACACGTACAAACATACGTAGTTACTTTATCAATAAGAGATAGTTTAGTGTCAGTATATAATAATGTTATATTACAAATTAACGATATATTATACAATTTATTAATAATTTAATAAATAAATAGAATTTTATCTGTGATAATGTATGAATTGTAAATTTTATAGCGCTATTATTATATTGTTATTTTGCTATAAAGCTTAAATAGAAAAAATAAAACGTATTTTTTTATATTGACTGACTTTTTATCTATTTGTTTTTTATAATTTCATCACAATTACAACAAATATTGAAATACAAAGCTGAATATTTAATTTCATTTAACACGCTTATCTCAGAAACTACTTGATCGAATTGAAATATTATTATTGTTTTGGATAGCCAATTTATCAAAGAAGACTATATAATCTATAAAATAATATAAAAACTTATACGAGCTGAGCATCGATGAAAAATGTTGCAAAAACTGGAAAAATTTATGCCTCTTAGAGTTTCCGTTGCGGATACTACGTAAACGGTTAAAGTTACGCAGAATTCATGTATGATGAAATTATTCCCCTTAAAAATTACTACAAAAATGTCCCCCATAGCATATCTCTATCTTTCAAGGGTAACTCATTATAACCTTTTTGATTGCAAGCAAATTTGTTATATCTCACACACGACGTAGACAAAGTTGCGAGAGTCAGTTACTATAAATATAGGTCTGTGACGAAAACAAATGACAAACTGTGTAATATATATTGTTTTTTTCACCAAACAAAATGCTGTCACGTTGAAAACATTTCAGTCTTATTTGTGAGTTGCGTATTTCAAAATATTCATAGCAATTCTTCGTCCTGATTAAAATTTTCGACTCGTTCATAGCATTTTTCAAACGTAAACGCAAAAACCGAGAGACGACGGCGTTAACTCTCTTAAATTTGTTACTCGAGAACATATGACACAATAAAAAGACTATGTGTGATGTAATAAGAGTACGATGAAGTAAGACAGCTTATGTGAGCAATGGACGTCACAATATTGGCCTTAGTTACTGCTAAGCCAATTCAAAAATCAATATTGAGTTTACTATTAAGCTTATCTCAATATTTCCCTGAAGTTGGGAAGTTGGCGGTGTAATCCACCCCCGTGATTCGGAGAGCACGATAAGCCGTCGGTCCTACGACTGATTTCATTCCGGTCGTGTCGGATTCCTGTCACATCGGACTATGAGAGTGAAGGAATAGAGAGTGCACTTGTGTACTGTGCCTGCCAATCCGCAGTGGAGCAGAGTGGTGAGTCTTTGTTCTAAAAACCCTCACTCCTATGAGGCCTATGCCCAGCAGTGGGACATTAATAAGCTGCTACTTACCTTTTTTACTGCTAAGAACTATGCACTTTACCCCATTTTGCGTCCGACTGAAAGACAACAGGCAATAGATTAAAGCATCTTTTACATGAGTTTCTTTTAAAATTAAGCATATTGGAGCGGCAGCGCATGGGATGCCACCGTCCATGTGAGCGGGGGTTTGAATTGGGTGTGGACTGTATGCGGTTTAGAAATCAAGAAGAAGAAAGAAATTTAGAATTTAGTGAGGTGTCCGCGTAAGGGGTGATATTGATGAAGAGGGAAAGAAAGGAATCGCGTGTAGATACCTGCAGTGTCAGGCTCTCCTGCTCTTTCTCGAAGTAGGGTGGTGCACGGGCGTCGATGCGGTGGCGGTGAACACTATCACTATGTTTACATGGCCAGCGGCTCACTCTTCGATAGATCGTGCGGTAATATATCTTCTAGACGAAGATACAAGCAGATTTATTGCGGTGGGCGGAACACGACTTGTCGCGGCGGATGCGTAAGCGAGTATATGCACGCGAGGGAAAAGGAACTTGGGAAAAGATGTCATTACGCAGCACCATTAAAATATCAAAACCAAAGTGCTGCCAAAAGTGCCGTCACATATCTTTTAAGTCAAAGAAATATAAAATTAAATTTTGTGGTTCTGCAATTCCTTTTCTACCGATTTTTATAGAAAATATAGTCAAAAGAAAATATAGATTATTCAGGATTATGGTGTGTCCTTGAATAAAATTTAAAATGTTTTTGACTGCTTGAATACTCCTGAAGAAGATATAAAATAACAATTGTAACAATAAGGAAAAAAATTATCTATCTTATATTTTTTTACAAAGCGCCGGTATTTATTTGTATAATAAATTCGCAAAAGACTTTTAAAAATGTCACTTACCTAATTAGAAGGTACATAATTTAACATATTGCGAGACCATTTGTACAGGGCGCGAAGAAACCCTTGGAACTGGAGATTTTATATCGATATAACGGGAATAATATGCGAAAATAATATATTTGACCAAGTAACAGTTTACTTAAATAAGTGACCTTTTACAGCAGCTTTTGTAAAATTTAACATGACGCAGTTGTTTTATATTTAATAGTTTGTTTGACTGACTCTCGGACTATAAAAAAGAGAATTTGAAAAATCCACTATGATATTCTAAATGAGGTTTCGTCCATGATTAAATGCCAACCTTGCTGATAAATTAAAGCAAAATAATACAACATCCAGAGAAATATTTAATTAACGAGATGATTAATTGAGTGTTTTCAAAGTAAATCTTTTTAAAGGTAGAGAAAATCTTTCGTTATTTTCTTATTGTAATTATACTATAAGGTGTTAAAATAAAAGGTTTTCTTCTGATAATAAAAAAACGAGGATTTTTAAAGAGAAATCAATGGATATTTACGTATTTGTAAAGCGCAGAACCGTGTATAAATCAAATCAAATCAAATCAAAAATATCTTTATTCAAGTAGGCATATTACAGCACTTTTGAATCGTCAAATTATATTTTTTTTCCACACTCTGATTCTAATATACATCTGATGATGGTACTCAAGATCGGCTTAAAATCTAAAGTTACGAGGGTTCCTTCGCGCCCTGATCCGAGAAGAACCCACAACAAACTCAGTCGGGTATTTTTTTTTTACCATCATCATTACAATAACAAATTAGTTTACTATATTTTAATTAAAATTAGAGCCATTCGTTCACTCCCAGGCGTTTCTATCGTCTAAGTA
>JACTOM010000936.1:3359403-3370732 GCA_015832385.1 Elymnias hypermnestra | reverse complement strand
GGAGTGTTGGTGCCAACACTTATGTATGGTAGTGAAAGTTGGGTATGGCAGAAGAATCACAAAAGTAAAATAAATGCGGTAGAGATGAGAGCGTTGAGAAGCATGAGTGGATTAAAACTGAGTGACAGAGTAAGAAATAGTGTGATAAGAGAACGTTGTGGTATAAAAGAAGACGTAGTGACTAAAATTGAGAAAGGTATGCTTAGATGGTTTGGACATGTAGAGAGAATGAGTGAAAGGAGACTGACAAAAAGGATTTATGAGTCAAGAGTGAATGCGAAAGTTGGAAGGGGAAGACCAAGGCGGACGTTCCTGGACCAAATCCAGGACATTTAAAATAAGGGCCAGGTCAAGAGTACTCTAAACCAACGAACTTGTATGAAAGGTTTAATGAGAATGAGAGAAGCGAAGGAGATATGCAAGGATCGTGGCAAGTGAAAGAATGTGGTCTCTCCCTACCCCTATGGGAATGAGGCGTGATGCTATGTATGTATGTATGTAAAGCGTGTTCTCTCTCTCGCTCTCCATTTATTCCACCTATTCAACACCTAGAGGTGATATGACAGATCAATAATATCGCTAGCAAATTTTAATGAAATAAATTAAAAAATGATGTAGGTAATATATAAATTTCGTTTGTGAATAAACACTATATCCGAAATATTATTGCGAATATACATTTGATTAACTTTAACGATGTTCATTGCGCGGAGGTAATTGCTTTTCGCAACGATATGTTTACATTTAACGTTTATTATTTTAGTGGAGCAAGTTATTAAATGGTGCCGCGACAACGAGATTATATCCAAAATTAAAGTATTCCTTATTCAAGAAAGCTCTGAAAGCTCTTCAGTATCGACATAACATCGTTGTTACGTATCTACAAATTTGAGGTAGGCATTTGTCTTTTTCTTTCCAATTGGAGGTGTGGATCTTGTTCTTCGAGCCAGAAAACCCTCTAAAGCCCAGCGGACCCTTCCTTATCCATGAATGAGATCACTAGAGGTTCCCCTTCGAATTGCACACTGGTGATCCAAATGATGTAGACAATTAGGACCTACAGCTCCATGGGGTGGCTAGCTTCTAACACCCATTTACCTCAGAAGAAGGCAATCTTCCTCCACCTTTCTTCCATTGCGAGCATTACACCGATAATGCTCTCAAGTGAAAGGTCTATAACCAGCTACAAAATGATATATCACTGGTGTGCCCACGCCCAACAATCTAGTGCGGTTAATGACCGAAGCAACTATGCCTACGTCAGTCGGTAAGAAAGACATCCATATCTCCTGGTGAGCCAATTCTCCAGGTGAGGACAGAGCGCCCCGACCGTCATCAAACCCACAATGGACAACTCAAGATATTGACTCAATTTTTTTGATTAGTTCTTTGTCGGCGAAAGACCTGATCTTTCGGAACTGGTCATCACAGTATTCAACGCCTTTGGAATAAGAAACCTTTAGAACTACCCACAGTCGAAGGCCCAAGATATTGACTCCGTTATTGGATCAGTGCTTTGTGCGCAAGAGCATTGATCTTTAGGAAATAGTCGTCGCAGGATGCTGCTCCTCTAGATTAAGAGTTATATGCAGTAACACTGTTTGGTCAAATCCGGAGTTGAGGAGCAAAAATCTTGACACCATTTTTGGATCAATGGTCTGTCGGTGAGAGCCTTGATCCTCTGGATTTGGTCGTTACTAGATTCAGGCTCTTGCTGCTATCCTTCACTGCAAGGAGCTCCGCCCGTAACTCCCAAGGTCGCCCACCAGGATATAGTTATTTGGGGCAATTCAACCAGGTTTATTACCGCTTTCAGACAATGTTCGCTTAGATCTTTTAAACTATCCAGCAGATTTTAATGCAGTTTTCAGCAATAGATAGAGCAATTCAAGAGGAAGATTTTTATATATAATACAAAGATATTATCGTATAGAAAATCTGAAAATTTTAAATGTTTGTAATATGATGTAACAAACATATTTTTGTGCGATTAAATCGCAAACGCTGGCTAAACCTTACGAGATAGATCAAATTTACGTAGTATTGAATTGTATATCTTAAAAAGATCTATAAAAAAGTCAGCAATGGTATATATTTAGCTGTAAAGGATAACCCACAGTGGCCATTTTTATCTTTTCACATTACAAAAAAATATGTGATACTTACCAAGCTATTTTATATAATACAGTATTATTTCTAATCTAATTAAATACATTACATACGTTGTCCATTTTATGCAGATTAAAACTGTCATAAACAGTATTTCGTTAAAATGGATATCTTAAAAGATATCAGAGGTTTAGTGGCAAAGTTACGAAAAAGATGTCATATTTATTTGTACGCTGTATTATGGGTAGATTATCTAGTAAGTAAATAAATAATTAAAAATTAAATAAATCTTTCCACTTATAAAGTGTTAATTGTAATAAACGAAGACATTCAATCTGTAACTGTAAAGGTCGGAAATGAAGGTCCGGCCGGCACACTTCCGGTCGCCATCTTGAAACTGCACCGCAAAGAGGTTAGGTACATCTTGAAATAAGATATAAAACCTCCAAAGCACATGTGACATATTCTAAATATTTTATTTAAGGAATATTATTTATTAAATTGAGAGAATAAAATTTAACAGCGTTTATTTATATTTTTTAACCGTCTATCATTATCAATTAGTTACAACTATCATATTATTAAGATAATATACATCGCGTTAGCTTACAATAAGAAAATAAGGTGGCCACACTGTATTCATGTACTATCCGATTGTAATTAGGCAGAAGTTATCAATTTTATATGATATATTTGTGTTTATTGAAACAAGACTGGTTTAGACTGGTAATGTGGCGGTGGTGGTGGTGGTAAGGAATGAGCTGTGGTCAACGTTATCTACGTATGGGGTGAGCGGTTGTCTGATTCAAGCATTGAAGTCTTTCTATGAGGGTTCTAGTGCCTGTGTCAGAATAAACGGAGCGTACACGGAGTGGTTTCCTGTCGAAAGAGGTGTTCGACAGGGATGTGTTGCGTCACCATGGCTGTTCAACCTTTTCATGGATAAATGTTTGACAGATTTAAAAGAATGTATGTATGGGTTAAGAATGAATGAATTACTCATCAAATGTTTACTCTACGCTGATGATCAAGTAATACTTGCGTCATCCGCTAACGAGCTTCAGGAGATGCTAAATATTATGAATGAAGCTTTGAAAGGGAAAGGAATGAAAGTGAATGTAAACAAAACGAAAGTTATGCTTTTTGAACGAGATGAATCTATGATGAATGGCAATATTTTGATAGATGGGGAACAAGTGGAAGAGGTGAAAGAATTTGTATACTTGGGATCTAAATTTACAAAAGATGGAACATGTGAAAGTGATATCGAAAGGAGAGTGAATGCAGGGAATATGGTAAATGGTGCTCTGCATGCTTTTATGAATAGCCAGATGGTGTCTCAAAGGGCTAGACTGGCAGTGCATGCTGGAGTGTTGGTGCCAACACTTATGTATGGTAGTGAAAGTTGGGTATGGCAGAAGAATCACAAAAGTAAAATAAATGCGGTAGAGATGAGAGCGTTGAGAAGCATGAGTGGATTAAAACTGAGTGACAGAGTGAGAAATAGTGTGATAAGAGAACGTTGTGGTATAAAAGAAGACGTAGTGACTAAAATTGAAAAAGGTATGCTTAGATGGTTTGGGCATGTAGAGAGAATGAATGAAAGGAGACTGACAAAAAGGATTTATGAGTTAAGAGTGAATGGGAAAGTTGGAAGGGGATGACCAAGGCGAACGTTCCTGGATCAAATCCAGGACATTTGAAATAAGGGCCAGGTCAAGAGTACTCTAAACCGACGAACTTGTATGAAAGGTTTAATGAGAATGAAAGAAGCGAAGGAGATATGCAAGGATCGTAGCAAGTGGAAGGACGTTGTCTCTGCCTACCCCTTAAGGGAATGAGGCGCGATGCTATTAATATATGTATAAAAATTTAAAGCCCCGCTGTTTCCCACTGACGATTTATTAGCGGATCGTAATTAGGTAGAAGTTATCAATATTTTATATAAATAATTCGCTGTTGTCCACTGATCACATATTAGACGTTCGTAATCAGGGAGAAGTTATCAATTTTACACGTATTCGCTGGTCTCCACTGATCATATATTAGTCGATGGTAATCTGGCAAATATTATCAATGCTGTATGTAAAGAAATATTTTTTAAAGTGATAAGAAAAGATTTGGGTTGAAAATACCGTACATTAACAGATAAACATAATTATTTAGAATATCGCCACTAAATTGATATTCTAACATAAAAATTTGACTCCCTGTTATTGTGCACCGATCATATATTAACCGATCGTAATCAGGCAGAAGTTGTCAATGTTTTATGTACGGAAATGTGTTTTTTAAAACAAAATATTAATGTAGTACTTTCCTAAGTTTTTTTTAATAAGTTTTACCGGAGTTTGGATATTTGTAAGAGTATTTTCATAATCTTAATTTGCGTCGGATCACTGTTCAAGTTTCGACAAACAAATGCAAATTACAAGCTTTTGCATAATTTTGTTGCGAGCATTTTAAAAGGGTTCTATTTGCTAACAGCTTATTTTATTTTACTTTTCTGTTTTATTTGTCTTTCGGAGAGTAATGTTAGAAAAAGTAAAACTCACGATTTCAAATGAGCAATTTTTCCATTTATTTTCATGGTGAGGACTCCTATATCGTTATGACGTAATGATATTGATGACGTCAGCAAAGTATCAGGTGATAATCTTGAACTTGTAGACGAATTCACAAGTCCAGGACATAAGCATCTCTTTCTTTTAAAATCATAATGTGTATTATCTATTTCGCTTCTCGGTAACTTACGTAACAAAATAGGCCATAAATAAATTAGTTACAAAATGACCGCTACTAACGGTGTGTGTGTCGCATAGAAGGTCGTTAAGTTTTTTATGGTATTTTATAAACTGTGTTTATTTGTGTTTTTGATTACATAAGTGATGTGAATAACAATGAAAACCCTTAGGCAAGTATCTCTAAGTTTAGCACAACTTGACGCTACACCAGTCTTAATTTAATAATTAAAACATGAAAATCATAACATTTGGTAGTCTTTCATGAATATTTAAGTCTCAAGAGACACTTTAGCGTCATTCGAACCGCGGGGCAATCGACGGCAAAAAACAACAAAAAAAAATGCTTTTTCGGACAAGCGAAGGGTTATTGAGTAATGTAGAGACAACACTTAAAAATACAAAAAAACATTGTGCAATGTTACGAAATTTTAGGCAATACAAAGTAATTTTAACGAACGGAACAATCTTGTCAATGCAGTCTTTCGAGCTACCTTGTCCTGTAATGGTTTTACAGGTAAATTTTATAAATTCAAATAGTGAAGTAATTATTAGTATAGTGCGAGTTGTGTATATTTAAATAGTGAAGAAAATAAAAGTTGTTAGTTAATGTGAGTTGGTGTTTTTATAATATTTAAAAATACCACAAACGAAATGTTATGCTATACGAGGAAACTTTGACGAAAGGAACAATTGTTGAACGGAACAATTTGTTATTACAGTCTTTCGAACTGTAATTATTAATAAGAATATAATAAAAAAGAATAATTGTTAAATTGTATAAATTGAAATAGCGAAGTAATTATTAGTAAAGTGCAAGTTCTGCATATATAAATAATGGAGAAAATAAAAGTTGTTAGTTAAAGTGAGTTGCTGTTTTATAGTATAAATAACGCGAGGTCTTTTCGTCGAATATCATGTGTGAGAGAGAGAGTGCCTGTGTTAGTATGTGGGTGTGTGTGTGTTCGTGCGTGTACGCGCAAACACGTATGTACTAGTACGTGCACGTATATGCCTGTGCACGTGCGTGTTCATGTGCCTGTCCCTGAGCATGAGCGTGAGCGGGGATTCATGTATGTGTGTCTATCCACGTACGTGTTCATGTGCATGTGAGCTTGTGTATGTGTTTAACTGTAGGCATGCGTGTGCGTTTATACGTGTACGTGTTTGTTAGCTTTTTTGTGGTTAAGTTCGTGTGAGCTCGTGTATGTATGTGCTCGCGTGTAGGCGTGTATGTGCGTGTGAGTTCGTGTATGAGTGTGTTCGCAAGTTGACGTGCGTGTGGGTGTATGTGAGTGAGTGCATGAAAGCTCGTTTATATGGTGTCCGCGCGTATGCTAACAAGTTCTCAAAAGTATGTGTGCGAGCTCGTATTTGTGCATGTGATTGTGTGTTTCGACGGTTTATTTTAATCATAGCATAATCGTATTCTACTATTTAATTATTTTAACACCCATCGCATTACTATCTAGGAGTTATAATGAATTACCTCTTATCATGTTATTGTTACCATCTTAGATTTTCCCATAACTTATCTTCAGGTGAGATCACGGTCACGAGATTACGCTTCGTTGCAAAAATAAAATTTGGATAAATTTCCTTTCCGCATTAGGAAGTTTAGAAAACGGCTTAATAACGACAGGCTTTGGCGTTATCTTTCTTAGCACTCCTGAGGGGAAATCCCCTTTTTATATTTGTATACCTACTTCTATGTAAGTTTCTATATTTATGAATATCTGCTGACGTACTCTTGTAAATCAATTTAATTCGAATTGAATTTATAAATTCATTAATAGTTCCCTAAAATTTAAGCCCAAATTACTACTCATACTATTGTTAGACTTTAGATAGATGGGTACCAACACTGAGAGCTTTGAAATCTTGGGAATCATTGAGTAATATGGTGGCAACACTTAAAAATACCTAAAGCATTGGGCAATATTACGAAATGTTATGCAATATTAAGTAACTTTAACGAACGGAACAATTTTGTGAATATAGTCTTTTCAGCTGCTGGTGGTGTAGTTGTTTTAAAGAGAAATAGTGGTAAATTGTGTAAATTTAAATAATAATGTGATTATTAGTATAGTGGAAGGAGAGAAAGTTATTAGTTAATGTGAGTTGATGTTTTTATAATACTATCAGCTATCAGAGAATTGCGCTTTCGTAGATTTAGAAAAGGCCTGTAATCGAGTGGTGAAGAATAAGCTGTGGTCAACGTTATCTACGTATGGGGTGAGCGGTAATCTGATTCATTCACTGAAGTCTCTCTATGAGGGTTCTAGTGCTTGTGTCAGAATAAACGGAGCGTACACGGAGTGGCGTCACCATGGCTGTTCATCCTATTCATGGATAAATGTTTGACAAATTTAAAAGAAAGTATGTATGGGTTAAGAATGAATGAATTACTCATCAAATGTTTACTCTACGCTGATGATCAAGTAATACTTGCATCATCCGCTAATGAACTACAGGAAATGGTAAATATTATGAATAAAGCTTTGAAAGGGAAAGGAAGGAAAGTGAATGTAAACAAAACAAAAGTTATGCTTTTTGAAAGAGATGAATCTATGATAAATGGCAATATTCTGATAGATGGAGAACAAGTGGAAGAGGTGAAAACATTTGTATACTTGGGATCTAAATTAATAAATGATAGAACATGTGAAAGTGATATTGAAAGGAGAGTGAATGCAGGGAATATGATAAATGGTACCCCTTTATGAATAGCCAGAGGGTGTCTCAAAGGGCTAGACTGGCTGTGCATGCTGGAGTTTTGATGCCAACACCTATGTATGGTAGTGAAAGTTGGGTATGGCAGAAGAATCACAAAAGTAAAATAAATGCGGTAGAGATGAGAGCGTTGAGAAGCATGAGTGGATTAAAACTGAGTGACAGAGTAAGAAATAGTGTGATAAGAGAACGTTGTGGTATAAAAGAAGACGTAGTGACTAAAATTGAGAAAGGTATGCTTAGATGGTTTGGGCATGTAGAGAGAATAAATGAAAGGAGACTGACAGAAAGGCTTTATGAGACAAGAGTGAATATGAAAGTTGGAAGGGGAAGACAAAGGCGAACGTTCCTGGACCAAATCCAGGACATGTATGTATGTAGGATGCTTTGCATGTATCAGAGAAACTGACAGTTTTCCCTTTTTAATGTCCAGGACTAAGAGCAAATCTGTTAGATGGTTTCCAGCTAGCTGTTCCCCGCGGTATTCTCGATCTGGTAATAATGTGGGGAAATCCGTTCTTAGTTACATTCTACGTAGCGAATTGAATATCCATGCTTAATTTAAAGCCAATTGGGTGTTTACTCATTTACTTTTGAAATCTCACAGAATGAGGTTGTTTCTTCTGTATATATCCTGATTTCGTGGGAACATGGAGGTCCCTGTTCTTAGTGAGAGTCTACGTATCGATAGGAATATGTATGCCCATTTTCAAGTAAGTGATCGTAGCAGTAAGTGATCGTCATTCGCTGTTATGTGGGAATATGGAAAGATACGTTCTTAGTGGGCGACTACGTCTGCCAAAAGAGTAACTATACCAAATTTTAAGACAATAGGACTGTGTTTTCTAGTGCTAGATAGATTAGTATAGACATCTGAGCTATAAATAATAAATTTCAATATAGCGGATGGAGTTTTAATCTCAATCAACTGAAGGCTTTACGTGAATATGTAATCATATATTTTCTTTGTGATGAATAATACAGGAGATGACTTCGTTACTTACAATATACGTTGTATCATATAATCTTATTACAGGTTATTGTTTTATCTTTAGCTAGTTTATACCCGTGACTTTGTCTGCATCGAATTGTGTCAAAAAACAGATACTAACGCTATGTGAAAGGATAAACAACTATTGCTACAGCGACACCTTTGTATTCTGATGAAAAAAGCATTAATACAATTATTTTATCTGGATATAAAGTATCCAATATGTTAGTACATAAACTATCTGTATACTAAATTTTAATAAAATCTGTTTAGCTGTTTTTGCATAACTGAGGAACAAACGTCTACTACATTACATTTAAATATAAATGGGATATACTCTCAACTATTTAGACTTTTGTCGATAATAGTCACTAACCCAGATTATTTACCGGGATAAAAAGTACTTTATACGTAAAACCATATTATCAACTAATAATATAAGAAAATTCATTTAAATCTGTTAAGCCGTTTTAGCATAATTTAGGAATAAACCTCTATATCAATATTTGTAATAATCTTGGGATATACCTCCACTAAATTTGTATTATATTGATGACCTGACCATTGACCGAGATAAAAAGTAATTCATACATAATTCTAGGTTATAAACTATCTGTAAACCAAATTCCAACGAAATCCATTTGTTAGATAATAGATAGTTTGGTGACAACACTGATAGCTCTGAAATGTTGGAAGTTATTGAGAAATATAGTGGCAACATTTTAAAATACGAAAAATATTGTGCAATTATACGAAATACGAGGTAACTTTAACGAACAAAACAATTTTCTGAGTATAGTCTTTCGAACTGCCTTGTGGGATAGTTGTTTTTCAAGGAATCAGTGCAAGATTGTATTAATTGAAAGTGACTTAGTGTTTTTTTTATAAAAAGCATCCATTCTCTCCACTATTTAAATATACACAACTTGCAATATACTAACAGTCACTTCACTATCCAGTTTTATTCAATTTAGCACTACTTCTCTTAAAACAACTACTTCAACAAACACATTTCGAACTATGTTAAAAAATGGTTCCGTTCGTTAAAATTACCCCGTATTGCATTACATTTGGTAATATTGCACAATATTTTTGGTATTTTGCAGTGTTGCCACTGTATTACTATACAAGTAGCAGTCTATTAATGTCCCAATTCTGGATACAAGCCTCCCCACTCATAGGAGAGAGGTTTTAAGACTATAGACCCACTACGCTACTCCAGTGAACGTTGGCAGGTTGACAGTCCAGAATTGTTCCCGAGGTATATAGGCAGAAGTTTCTTGAGTAATATCTGGCCAAAAGTCGATCCTAAGACTTCTCTGAACGAAAATCCACGCTTTTCACCTAGTGTTGAGATGCATAGTATACTGTTTCATTACACAGTTTTATGGTCCTTCGAGCCAGATATGAAATATTTTTATTAATGTTCGTGGAATCTATCTACATTTTAGAGCCTCCATTTTAGAGCCTCTGAGCTTAAACTGTGATAAATCATATGTTTTGTGATGAAGCAAAAACGATATATTGTGGATCAGAATAGAATAACTGCCTATCTTCAAGAAAAGTTTTTCAAAATAGTGATTAGAGGATGTATTCTTATAAGAATTTACATCACGCCTCATTCCTTTTGGGGTAGGTGGAGAGCACGTCCTTCCACTTGGCACGATCCTTGCATATCTCCTAGTTCATCAGCTTCGAATACTCTGACCTGGCCCTTCTTTAAAATGTCTTGGATTTGGTCTATAGACATTCGCCTTGGTCTTCCCCTTCCAACGTTCCAACTCGCTCTCGACTCTTAAATCCTTTTTGTCAGTTTCCGTTCAAACCATCTATGCTACCTTTCTCAATTTTAGTCACTACATGCTTGACCATTTCTAATTATTTCTATTTCGAAGTGGGGCCCATTTAGGCTGATATACTTTAAACCTTGATGATCTTTTGTACCTCCCTTCATGATTTGGTCTCCCCTAAATTCCTTATTTAGTATTTTGAAGGTGGGCTTTAAATTGGAGCTGTTAAAGCCATCTATTTGAGGATAGTCCACTTCCAGTAGACTCTTGACTATGTGCCTCCTGGTTTCTTTTTTCTCATTGCAGGTCCTGCAAGTAGAGTTTTCCACGTAGCCTTTGTACATTAATTTGCCTTTGCAATTGCCATTTGTCTTCTACTAAAGTTTTTCAAGCGACACCTTAGGCCCATTCCGATGTACCTTCAGATACTTAGACTACAAAGATTCGCGTCATTTTGTTAAAAAAATTCGATCCTGTAGTAGAAACCATAGCTTCCATCTAAAAGCTCGATTTCCCAAAGTGGTTTGGGGTATATCTATTTTCCTCGAAATTATTGAAATAAAACCCTGCCAACACTTGATTTAATACTTTTAATCACTTCAACACTTATTGTCAAATACTTTACAAGGCCACTTCTTGGTAACCACTGATCTCCCCGTGTATCGTCACCAGAGTTTTATATCCTCTTTCACTTTGGTGGGGTAGGAACATTGGTGACGTAGCATGGAAGATTACAATTTCCGTATCCTTTTAAATTAATGGTACAATTTCCGCTTAGTCAATATAATTTCTATTTAAATATAAATTAGAAGATACACGAAAGATTACAATTTCCATATCCTTTTAAATTAATGGTACAACTTCTGCTTGGTCGATATAATAGTGACTATGTTACAATTTCCGTTTCCTTTTCCAAATAATTCATAACAAATTGTCCAACTTCCGTTTAGTCAATATAATAACTT